>OZ025294.1:265279299-265304299 GCA_964019185.1 Maratus speculifer | reverse complement strand
CAACTAAAATTAACGCTTGATCTAAAATTTGCGAGATACGTTTTGTGATGTGAAGACTATTTTTTTTATCCGGAAACACTTTGTTAATTACATAAATTTGTAGTGCATTTCATGTACTTTCAAAATGTTGTTGAAGATTTTGGATATCTTCTCGAGATAATTAGTAATTGAAAATGTACTGCGGAATAACTATACCGGGATAATAACGCCAACCCTTGGCATTAATACCCCGGTTGATTCCCAACAGTTGACGAGCGACATCCTAAATACTGATTCAAATAAACACAGTTAAAACTGTGCAATGTTTCTAATAATTCTATTTAAGCGGTCCTTTTTAAGCAAAAAGAAGCTCACGATCTGATATTCTTTTCCACACCTTTATTTTTCTTACACTTTCACAAAAAAAGTTAACATTTTCAATAGCTTAGAATGCAATTTGTCAATTTCTAAATTTGTAGAGTTTGTATTTTTAGAATTGGGCAATCTACATGCCGTTATTCCATCTTATTTCATAGTTTTGTTTGATGGCGTTATTACCCATATAGGTAGGTAATAACACCAAATAGCATTGGTCAAGAAATCACGCCATTACATTTTATGAATACATATCTGTTAAATTATTTTTTATATAGATAGTCAATGAATTGCTGTATCAAATCATATATTTGTTTGAAAAGTACAATCTAAAACTGAGCCGTGAAAATTGGTAGAACCTTAACGTGGCGTTATTACCCCAGGATACCTTATATCAGATCTTTTATTGACCTAATTTTCAAAAATTTAACAACTTTTTGATAAATTATACTTACAATTTTGTAAGGTATATTAAACATAGATTTTTTTATATGTACGCTAAAACAAATTACCTAATTTATTTGTCTGTTACGAAAATAATAATGACTATTAACTGTAAATAACATAAATAAGTAAAATTTTATAAATACTTTAAGTTAATTATCAATCATTAAAAATTATTCATGGTAAAATATAATTTCAAGCAAAACCTATCTAAATTTAACAATGGAGAAAAATTTCCATATCATTAATTCAGTACAATTTATTGCATAAAATTAATATATTTTGATATTCCTTTCAATGTGTGTGTGTAAATAAAAATTTGGTATAGTCTCTCTCATATACACATACATATACTCGCACACACACACATATACCGGGTCCAAAAATGACTGATGGATTTTAGAATTCAATAACGTGCAAATGGTGACAGCTATTTAAATTTTTTTTGCAGGAGGGTTATGTATAATGTCAGGAGTTTTTTTATCGTAACTTTTTATTTTAGTTCGCATCTCAAACAATAGGTGGCACTGACGGCGATTGATAGCCAGGTCGACGCTTCACTCAGTTCTGATCACCTGGCCTTCAATCGCCGTCAGCGCCACCTATTGTTTGAGATGCGAACTAAAATAAAAATTACGGTAAAAAAACTCCTGACATTATACATAACCCTCCTGCAAAAAATTTTAAATAGCTGTCACCGTTTGCAAGTTATTGAATTCTAAAATCCATCAGTCATTTTTGGGACACCCGATATATATATGTGTGTGTGTGTGTGTGTGTGTGTGTGAAAGAGAAAAAATGATGAATAAAGATGTAAAATGTATCATATTTAATAATATATTTATTTAGCAATATTTTAAAAATTATTAAACGTTTAAATTTCAATAATTCGTTATCTTTCAGAAATTTAATGTAATATCGTATTTTTATTTAATGTATTCATTAAACCATTATTAAATGTAAAATAAATTTAACAAAATTATTTTACACACAGACATGAATATAATACAGATATTTCAAATTACTTTACATAAACGTGCTAAAAGTTACCTAAAAATATATTATACTGTTTGCTGTTTAAACGAAACCCTTATTATCAGGAACTGACGCAGTAATGCATTGAATAACTAACAAAAAAACAAAAGAATGCTTGTTCTTTTCCAGTGTAATAGAAGGAATCCTTAATTTAATGAAAATTTTATTCACTATGGCTAAATTTACTTTAATAACGAAATAATACATAAGAATTTTTAATTAATAATTAATTGATTCATTTAATTAATTAATTTTTATTAATAAATTTTAACTAATCATTATAATATGTTGTTAAAAATTTCAAGTTAAAAACTTTTAATAATTTATTAATAAGATTCTTACTATTATACATTCAATTCAGAATAACGTAAACTGGCTTATACACTATATTGCCATTGATTATGGGACACTTGCGATTTTAGACATTTTACTAAATATCTAGAAAAATACATGAGGAATCATCTCGAAACTCTTAGTGTATAAATATAATAGTATACGTCATACATCTCCGTGAAGATTTTTTACCGAAACTCCATAGGGAACCGTCAACAAATTAAAAAAGAATGAATATCTTTTGAATAACCCTGTCAAAACTAATGTAGCAAAAGCGCTCAAACTCTAGATTATGATTGAATGCCTTATTGTAATACATTGTGTTCATTTTTATGCAAATAGCATGCATACTCGCAGAGTAATTAAGGTTTTTATAAAAATGGCCCCAAATTTTTCTAAGTTTTTCCCTTATAATTTTCAGAGTTCTTAATATAAAATAATATTTTTTTCAGAAAATATGACAAACAATATTCTACACAGGATCCTGTAATCAGAATTAAAAAATAATAAAAATTGTATGAAAAATGAGTAGATTTACTAAATAATTTTTTACTGCGCATGCGTCAAAGATATCAAAATTTCATTTGCATATTATGTTAGCTAAATGTATAGAGCAACTTTTGTAAAAGTCTCAAAATTATAGCTTGAAAATTCTGAAAGTAATCGTCTATAGAAAAAGGACAAAATCCGTTGTTTCCAAAATGAAGCAAAAAAATGAGGGATTTTATCCAAAAGTAGTCGTAACATCCCGTATTGTGTATTCTATATTGACACTAATCAATGAATATATGGATACAACCCCTCTTGTTTTTGCTTCATTTTGAGAATAATGGATTTTCGACTTATTCAATTGACGATTATTTTCAGAATTTTCAAGTTATGATTTTGTGACTTTCACAAAAGTTGCTCTATACATTTAGCTAACATAATATGCAAATGAAATTTCGATATCGTTGACGCATGCGCAGTAAAAAATTATTTAGTAAACCAACTCATTTTGTATACAATTTTCATTATTTTTTAATTCTGATTACAGGGTACTGTGTGCAATGTTGTTTGTCATATTTTCTGAAAAAAATATTATTTTATTTTAAGAACTCTGAAAATTATAAGGAAAAAACTTGGAAAAATTTGGGACCATTTTTATAAAAACCTTAATTACTCTGCGAGTATGCATGCTATTTGCATAAAAATGAACACAGTGTATTACAATAAAGCATTCAATTATAATCTAGAGTTTGAGCGTTTTTGCTACATTAGTTTTGACAGGGTTATTCAAAAGTTATTCATTCTTTTTTAATTTGTTGACGGTCCCCTATGGAGTTTCGGTAAAAAATCTTCACGGAGATGTATGACGTATACTATTATATTTATACACTACGAGTTTCGAGATGATTCCTCATGTATTTTTCTAGATATTTAGTAAAATGTCTAAAATCGCAAGTGTCCCATAATCAATGGCAATATAGTGTATTATTTTAAGTAATATACATAGAAAGATTCGGTCTATTTAACATTTTATTGTGATAACTCTTATAAAAATTCATTTGAAGAAATGAATCACTCAATAAAAAAAATAGCTAAACGACAATGCATAGCATCCCAATACATTCATGCATGAAGTACATATCTATATGAAACCATTAATGGTTAAACAATATATATCAATAAAAAATGAAAAAAAAGGATTAAATGGAATATTTGGAATTTGCAGAATTATAGTTATATATATACGAATATGTAAATCTCGTATGCCAAATCTCAGGCATGCGTGCCAAACAGTGTTGAATAAAGACACTTTTTTCAGGGAGGGATTTCTGAGGCTCCGGATGTGGGGAATATTGTACAGCTTCAGGGGGGGGGGGAGTGCACTTTATTACCATTGAAAACTCAAAACTTAAAATCTTCCGGGGAAGACATTTCATTGCTCCGAAGAGGATTCCTCTCCTCCTTCGGGCCACACCCTGAAATCAGCACTAGTGCCAAAAATTCATTATTACTCATATCTCGCTCGGATGAATAAGGATACAAAAAAAGTTTTTTTAAATATCATTACCATTATCATGAAATTATCACTTATTATTGTAAAAAAAAAAAAAAGATAAACTTGCGTAACAAAATGGAATTAGGCGGAAATTAATTCACTAATTATTTTCTTAGTCTAGCTTTGAAAATCTAACAATATTTACATTGATCTATATTCAAAAAATGTAGTTCATATTTTTTTGAAAAAGCTATTTTTTTTTTTTATTATTTGCTTGATACGAAAATTTTATTTTGACTTAAGTAATTTATTGTGTTTGTAAATAATTTCCATATATGACGTTTTACATTTTATTAATCATGTACACCTTCAAAACTAAATCCAGACAGGAGA
Source organism: Maratus speculifer (assembly GCA_964019185.1). NCBI lineage: Eukaryota > Metazoa > Arthropoda > Arachnida > Araneae > Salticidae > Maratus > Maratus speculifer. Next base: position 265,299,756 of record OZ025294.1, on the reverse strand, counting down.
AAATTTTTGAAACAACTGTGACTGTTATCCACAGCCTTGACAGGGTTATCTAAAATACATTTGGACTTACTCTTTAGCATCAGTTTTAGCCATATTTCTATACACAGTGAAGGGAAAAAAAAAACTTGTTAATTCTATAGATGTAAAGTTAAAAAAATCTGTATGCTTACTGATATGTTATCTGTACACTGTATGAAAAAAAAATGTAAATCTACAAAGCTAGTTTTTGTAAAGCTACGGAACTCTGAACCTTTACAAAAGAATCTAGCTAAATTTACCGTAACTGACTAAAATTTTATCTGTAACACTGGTTTCAGTTACATAAAAAGTTTGGTAATTCCAGTTTCCTAAAAAAAAAATTTAGTAACCTTACATATTTTATATTTACAGTGCAAACGTGTATCTGTTACATTTTTCTCCCTTTTTTTTCTTTTTTTGCTGTTTTCCGTTGCGTAAAAAATTCTTGGAATCCCACTTTTAAGAAAAAAAAAATTAGTAACTTCACATAGCATTTTTTAAACAGTGTCTGATAGATTGAGAAAGGACTTTGTGAAGGAAAAGGGACCCAAATTATTGTATGCGTATAAAAATAAATATATAAATAAATATAAAAAATACGTAATACATTTATCCTACACAGTTCACGTTCGTTTTGAACTAGAGAACGTCAGACCAACCTCCTCATATTGCGGCCAGTATGTTAACCATTCGGCTGATCGCACCCCCCTTTTTTTATTGAAGAGTAATTTTAAAATGGATAATATCTGCATTAAATAAACTAACCCCTGACCGCCGAGCAAAAATGCAAAATTATAATGCTGTTTTCTCTATAATTTTTTTGTGCTAAAAAAGGTGTTTTTTCCAACATGACACATTTTTTGTATTACGTATTAATATATAAACCTCCAGAGTGTTAATCATAACTTAATTTCTTGGAACTGTATTATATCTGTAGAACTATATTAATATAAATAATGCTACTATTGCAGTGAAACCTGCAGATTAGTAAACTATATACGTATCTTAGTAGAATATATGTTCGCGGTGGTAAGAAATCTAAATAAATGTTTCTGTTATATACAGGTTTTACTTTAATTAACTTTCTGATTAAATCTACACCGATGACAACTTGTGACAACTGACATGGCAATTAACCTCCCCTCCCCCCCCCCCACTGTCCTTCCCTTTTTCCAATAATGAATTATAAAGATGGCTTTGCTTACCGGTTGCGCTTATGATAATTATATAATTTGATATTACAGTTTAAAAGACTTAAGTACGATCTTACTCATCATTCATCGGATTATCCGCACACCTGATTTTACTTCCGCAAACAAACAATGCAAACATTAGATACGGTGATCTTCCAACTTACCTTTCAAATAAATAAAATAAAATAAACGAGGTTCATTGTTCCATGTGATCGGCCGATTCACTGCGACCTTGACTGTTATCTTTTTATTTATTTATTATTTCTTTCTCTCTTCCCACTTATAATCATCAGCATACAAGATCAATAACTTTATTTCCTCATCTATTTCTCACTGAGCTGAGCATTTATCTCTTTTATTTTACTTCTCATTTTTATTTTCTCAGTACCTATGTACGCAAACAAGAACGAACTAATCCAATATTGGATCCTCACATGGTCTAAACGGGATTGGATAGAACTTTACGGATTCACTCAATTTCCTGTCTTGAGAAGAAGTGAGGCGATGACCGAATTAGGAGAAGAGGAGAAGGGAGTGAGAGAAGACCAAACACGTGACCGACGCAACTGGTGGCGACACAGCTTGCCAGGTGAGCTAGCGGAAAGGTGTCGTACTGTAATGGAGAAAGGGGAAAGAGAAGCTGAAATTAGCTGTGTTAATTATTTTCATGGAAAAGAAATTTTGTTAAAAAAAAAAATTGATTTTTTTGAGAGAATTCGATCGATTTTTTTGTCTTTCCAATCCATTATTCTGTGTTCTCTAAGGGACATAGTACTGTTAATCTTTTTAAAAATTCGATTTTTGGAAAGAAAAAAACTGCATGTGAGGTAGAGCAATATATAAAAGCAATATTTCTAAGCATTTTGTAACAAATAGCTCAAAAAAATCCTATAATTACGTTAATTAGATCTAAAAATGTGCTAACAATTTTCAGTATAAGCAATCCTTAAAGGAATGCTTTAAAGGAATACTTTTTTAAGGAATATTTACTTGTATCTTTAAAAATGTTACAAATGTACTTTTCTTTTTCTTTTTTCAAAAAAACTGCGCACAAGATTTCTTTTGAACTATTTAATATTCTTACTTGCAATCCTCCCACAGTTACAGATTATAACTAAATCTTAAGATTGAACTTAAAGCTGGGTATATTTTAGCAAAATTAGCAAAATTAGTCATTTCATGTTTCCTCAAAATGTATGCAGATATTTTTTGTAACTGGAATAAACAGAACTATGTTTTAAAGAACGGATATAAAGATGAATAGGTTTTAACTAGCAAAAATAAAATATTTGGTGTAATATATAAAATTATATTACGCAGAAAAGTCAGTTGAAATAAGGGAAACAGTTATATTCTTTATTTCCTTAAGTAAAATCTGCCATCATAAGTGTCGTAGATGGTCATAGATGTCCTCTTGTTTTTTTTTTTTTCAATTAAACAAAGTAGTTTTATAATGTGATTTTCATTAGAACTATTCAATTTAATCGTATTTATAATTTTTCGTAAATAACATTTTTGAGTGCATCTGTGATTATTGAATATCTATTCATTATTCTTTCACTTACATTATACGGCATGTAATTCTTTTGGAAGAAACATCAGTAGTAGGGAAAGGACAGTACGCAGCCGGCGGGCCTCACAAGGGGGGGGCGGTCCTGCCGTCCCGCCGGCTGCACCCGTACTGAACTTTTCCTACTACTATCATCACATTTACATGACACACAGGGTGCGTAAATTTTCCATTTTTCCAATCGATTATATTAAATTGTAAATTTAGCCTTATTTAATCATAAAACTTTTGGATTAAATTTTGCAGAATTCTTTTGGAATTACTACTGCTAAAAGATAAAAAATCGGGTACAAGACGCTCTTCGTGACGTGAATTAATGACTGAAAGCGAAAGCGGTACTACTGACAAAGTCTTATAAAAGAGAGAGCCGGTTAATAATATGAATTTTATTTTGTGCTTTGTATTTATTAAAAACAATGATAAAATACATTGAAGTTAGAATATCTACTGACAGAATCAATAAATTTTCCTGCTAGAAAACTGCCAGAGGCCAATACCTGAAAGCCGTCAGAATATGTCTTGAATTTCGATTCACTTGATAATTATTATTCGAAACTTTTCGGGTCATCGTTGCCCATAAATGTTTTTAGATGCTATTTCAAAGCCTTCACACCCGCCTCTACGAGGCAACAACAGTTGGATATCCTAGGAGGTGAAAATGTCAAATTAATGCCTTGTGATGCTAAAAGACTCACAATTTTTTACAGGTCGCTATTTACTACTTTGCACAAACGCTTCAATTCTGCTGCAGTTCTAACAAAGTTATTAAAATTATCTCTAAAAAGGAATTTTTCACATGATGAGCAAAATATACTTTTCAAGATTGCAATAATAGCCTCAGATTCTTGGACCAATAATAATAATACTTAAAAAATAAGTTGCCTTTTATCTGACCCAGACAGCTGGGTAGGCTGTTAATCGGCAATTTAACACGTTCGCTGGTTCGTCAGTTCCGACCTGGCATGGTTATATAAGAAAAAAATGCAAGTCTGGAATTGCAGTATGGCAAATGCACACAAAAATGCAGCATGGCAAGAGTCTGATGAAAAAAAATTAAACAGACACCATGTCTGATGCTGATTTCTGCGGTGGACATATTACATTTCTGTATTGATGTTGTCAAACAAGCATCGGTTCGTGACGCACGTTTATACTTATTCTCACGAATGACATATTTTTTGAAAGTAGCTAATATTTTATCGGTTTTATTTAAATTTTGATATCGAGACGAGCCGATCCGGTTGGCCCTTTTGCCGGCACGGCCCGTTGACAAAACTGTCTTTATTCTGCTGTTCCGGCCCGTTTGAAAATTCGGCTTTACTTTTCCGGCTCGAGCCCGTACAGATCTCTAATTTGTGGTCTAATCAGACGATAAATGTACAAGAAGTATTATATATTTTATAGCAAATAAGACTTCATAACAATGGTTGTGAAAATTCAATTCAAGTAATTATAAAACTCGCTGGAGCAACGAAGATTTTATATAAAGACGTCTCAGTGATTTCAGTTTTGTTGTCACACTTTGAAAATTCTGGCCCTTTTCATGAAAGTTTATTTTGCGTAAGGGTTCTCACATCCAGCCACAAGAAATCATATCGGTCGGGTTGCACTCACATTATATCCTAAATGATGGAAAATTCTTGAATACCAGCTGAATTTCAATTATTCTTTTGTTCACGATTGCAAGGCTATAAATTCATGTTAGAGCTATGGTCGAGTTTGATTATAATCGAAATATATCTGAGTAGCTAAATGAGTTAGCTTTGCGAATTAATAGCTAATTGAGTTAAAAGAAAGCAAACTAACAATTCAAATTTAGGAACTATCACAATTGTCACTGTGACCAAGCGGGAATTACCTGATAGAAATTGCTTCATTGGTGTTGGATAGAGTTTTATATGTGTTCTGAAAGATGCATCAGCGTAGACGTTCAGAACTACAAATTTCATACCAGCTTTTTCAAAGTTACTTGACACTTTAAAAGACTAATATGCATGTTATTTCGATTAAGTTCCCCCATTGTTGGGAAACATGTGGAGGTAGTTTTTCGTTTCATTCAAATTTTAACAACCATATTTTTTTTTTTTTTTTTCAGCAAAATACGATTTGCACTGATATTTATTTTGCATATAAATGTATCACTTGAATTGTTTCACACCGTATCTAATGTTTTGTTATTTATTTCGCAATTCGATCAAATGGAACAGTTAAGTTCAATAAGTTGAGGTCTTGTGGCACGTCATTTGCATAAAGTCCTCATTGAAAGAGTTTAGTTAATTCAGATTGAAACATCGGAAAATCACGTCCGTCTAGCTAAACAGAGATACACTCATCCATGTAGAAATCTTGCAGCCCAATTTTTGAAGCCAATTAATCCTTTTTTCGTATAAAGCTATTTTTTACAATTACAGTGAACCAAAGAGATAACTCATCCATGTAAAAATTTTATAGTGCAATTATTGAAGCCAACTGAAAGTCATTTTCTCATCTAAAAAGAATTTCTGTCATTCTAACGAACGATAGATACATCTCTGTAGACATTTTCCATCATAATTTTTGTAAGCAACTGAAAGTTCTTTTCTCATCTTAAGAGAAATTCTGCAAGTCAAACTAATTAGAGAAATATTCATCCATGTAGAAATCTTGTCGAATAATTTTTTAAGCCAACTGAACGTCTTTTTCTCATCGAAATTGAATTTCTGCACCTTTTTATTGCTGAAAAGGAAAAATCTTGCAAAATTGAGGTACGTAGGTAAAAATTAGCAACAAACTTAATCGGTACCGATTTATTGTCCATGCACAGGGTTGTTAGAAGCTTAAATTTCAAAAGTTTTATTTTAATCATTCTAAACATCTTTTTTATATCAATGGTGAATGAATAAATGGACAAAGCAATTAATTTTAGAGAAAGAATCTCCTTGAAGCAGTTATTCCTTATAGAAATCCTGCTAGTTATTTTGGTTGGCCAATATGACGAATGGTGTAGGAAATAACACGCTTTTATCAAAATCATTAGGTTTTTTTTTTATGTGGTTCAAAACTTCACATTCATTAAAAAATAGTAAATTAGGCAAAAATAGTAAATATTCATTAAAAAATCGAGTAAAGATTTTTCATAGTAGGATCGCATTCTAAATACTTCCATAAAATATCTAGAGTTTTAGAAAAGATTACTTTGGAATTACTTTTGGAATTAATATAATTTTAGGAATTTCTGGTTTGAAAGGCGTTTTAACTACACAATTTGTTCTCTTAAAGTTTGTTTTTATGAAATATTTTTATTACATTAATTTAATTCGTCACAAATACAATTTTTCTTAATTTTCAACATCCATGATTCTCAGAAAAGTCTCAGAGTTCTATTTACAATTTCTAAAATTTTAAGTAAAAAAAAAGCACTTGTGTTTTACTTATAGTTATGCCTGGAGTGCTTCTCGAGACAATATGTACAAAACAGCTTGGCTGTAGGAACATGTCTCACCCAAAATAATCTTAAATGTTTTTAAAAATTAACTACTCATCCGAAAATTGACAATTTTTTAAAATTTTTGATGAAGAAGATTTTAAGAAATCTTTTAAATTTAAAAATTATTTTTCATAGACAAAATAAAATGCCTTATTTTTTAACAATCAACAGGTGAATGTCACATTGTGCATCATCATTTACATTAGAAAAGCGATCTGCAACTTCCTACTTTATATTTAAGATTTAATCATTCAAACCACTAAAAAATTACTATTTTAAATTGGAATTATCTACTCCACTAATAATGAGAAAAAACTATTACAATGATGAGTTCAGAATTAGCTGTTGAAAGTCTTATAATGCGATTAAAATGCGTGATATAGACTATCGCACTTTTTATGACAGTTAAAAAAATTTTATATCAGTTTGAAAAAAAAGCAAAAAAAAAAACAGAAAGTGGATCATTTTTGTTTTACCTGGTCACATATAAAATCCGCGATCATCATATTTCTTTTTTCCGACTAGCTATCCAAGTTAGCTGAGTCGTCATAATTCATGACTGTCGGCGGTGGAATATTTATGAAGCAATGAATGGTGAAAAGATAATTTACAAGTGAAACAAGTACTCTTTGAACTGCATTGGACTATTACACTGAGAAGCACTCAGACAATTATGATCAAGTTTATATTTCTTAACGATATTTTTTCCGGACAATTTCATCGCGTTGGTAATTGAGCTTCTCGTTTTAGATAAATCAGAGTTTTCATCGATTAAAATATTAAACTGGCTTTAAAAGGGATTCCACTCTATAAATTTAAGTGCAAAATAAGTAGTGGGTGTTTTCAGAAATTTATCAAATGCTTTTTAAGTTTGATAATGATTTAAATTCAAAGGATGCGATTGTTGGATAGAACTGACACTGATATGATTTTAACGAGCAGTCTGAGTTTTAATAGCGATTTGAGACTTACCTCTTTCTTTTTAAATACTGTCATGCAATGGAGGAAAATATGTTTTTTTAAGTTTGTTCAAAATCTTCATCATTTATAGCATTGTACAATGCTCAGCAAAAGTTTAGATAATGATCAATTACGCTTCTATATTAAAAAATATATAACAATTTTTAATAACTCATAAGTCATATATTATCTGTGACTTATCCTTTATTCACAAATAATAAATTTTAAATTATATCTTTGCATAACATATAATGATTAAAAAACGAAATTAACATTGTGGCAAAAGTATAGACAATTTGTATATTTACAGAAAAATAACTACAAATTTAAATCGAGTTGCACCCACATTGTTTGCAGTTCGTGCAAGAATGTGACTTTTCATCAAGAAAACTAAATCCTGCGTCACTTGGAGGTCTATTTTGTACCTAACATGTTCAACAGCAGCTGGAAAGTTCCCCAAATGACTGTAAATTGTTCTCCAATGTATGGTTGTAGTCTTATGCTGCTTGGCAACTATTGAATAACTCCAGAGATATTCAAACATTAAAGCAAAGAGAGGACAAAATCATTAAAGAGTCACCTTCTTGTTGTCGACTAAAGAAAGTCCCAAGCTCTTTACGCAAGTCGTACCTATAATATGCCCAACCATTTGGACCATTCAAATTCCCCTTTTTTTCGTTACTAAATACCATAGTTTACCACTTGGGTCCCCCCCCCCCTCGCTTTAGATATCATACGTTATCATCGACCCCCCCTCTCCCCCGGGTAATAATATCGTTATCAATGTCTATTTTTTATTTCTCAGGATTTATTTCTTTTATTTGGAGTGATATATAAAACTAAAAACTATTTGCATTTATTTTTCGTATATTTCCTTTATTCAAATGAAGAGAAGTCAATAAAATATCATTTTATATTATGTACTTAAAAGAAATTGTTATTATTTTAAAATATTTTATAACAGATTTTTTACATAATGCATTTAATGTCTTGTTGCACATGCTCAGCACGAAAGAGGGGAGTGGGGAGATCGAAAAACTCTTAGCAACAAAACAAGTGGGCTGCATTCTTTTTATTTAGTTTATTAGTTAACACAAGGTTCTTTTCAAATATACTTCCCATGCAATTTTTCGAACAGTGGTTGTATATGGATACGAAGAAAAATAGGAATGTCAAATGTTGGAATATTCCATATTTTAGAATTAAATATTTTTATAATAATTTACCGATTTCATTAGATAAGAGACTAAAACATAGTATTTTGAACCAAACACCATGTTACAAATAAAAAAAGAAAACTTTGGTCTGATCAAAAATGATATCGATATCAAAAGATAAATTCCCCTCCCCCTACAGATATCTTAAGATATCATTTGCTAGACCCTCTCCATTCTTCCTAAAATGATAACGGTATATTTGCACAGCCCCTAATCTACGGTGTCATTTTGTTTGTATAAAAACGAAGAATGTGTGTTTGTAGTATTAGTTTAAATTCCGTTCTGAAGAGATTTGTAACAGTGAAAGAAAGCAAATTTTCGTGTACAGATTAGATTTTAAGATGCTAATAGGAAGGATGTGTAATGGAATTCCAGCAGAAGAACAGTCTTTATCATTTAGTTTTTGATGTTTCTTTAAAAATACTTTTTACAATGTAATAGTTCGCATTTTTTATGCGGATATTATATCTGAAATATATATTGGAAATCGGAAATAATTAACCCTTTGCGCTCGAGAAATGATTTTCACTAAACCATTAGTGTCCCGCGTAAATGGATGCTCCATAATTTTAAACTAATTTTCTTCACGTTATCTAATGGCCGAATAATCTGTGATAAAACATGGCAGGATAAACTGTAAGATATATATATATATATATATATTCTTTTTTGTCCAAAGCATTTAGCATTCCGATTTACTAGGCACACCTGACAACACTAGTGGTGAGGGAGAGTCACCTCCCGAACGCAAAGAGTTTACTGTGATAATTAATCATAATGAAATTTTTAAATCTAAAAACATTCATTATGATAGTACTTTAGAGCTATGTAAACATGCATGTATGTTTTAAAGAGCTTATATATTTTCTTTTTTTTTTTTTACAGCAAAGGAAAACTAGTCGAAGGGAGTCACCGTAATACTTATACCCATCATGGATATGCATAATGTAAAATATGAAAATAAAATAAATGTAAACGATTTATAAAATGCATTGCAATTGCAAAATAAAATCTAAGCATATATTTAAATATTTTTAATGCATAGTCATAATTTATTAATGAATTGCTCATGAACCAATTTTGATAAATTATATAAAACGCCAAACTACTCAAGTAGAACCGAATTGCGTAAAAGAAACATATTTAAAACTAAAAAATAATAATCATATTAACTAACAATTTACTGCGTCGGATTAAGCGTTTCCAAATCCAATTAAAATATATATTTGAATGAAACACAGGGTCAAGAAAAATCGAAGAATGTGGAAAACAGGATTAAAAATATATCGTCAGCTAATTATCCGATCGGCTTCGTTCTTTGAAAAAAATGTGTGTTATTTTATTGCCTTTTACATCCATTACTTAAAATAAAAATTTAAAAAAATGAAAATTTTTATATATCTTTCATCAGAACGAATATTTCGAGAGTCCGAGAAAAGTAGTTCCGAGTAATCGAGGTTACTGATATTAAATAGACTTCTTTCTATTAATACATTCTAAGTACACACCAAATTCCAAGTCTCAATCTCAATTTTTTCGGGAGATAAAGCGTTTATAGACACATAGACTGATAGACAGACATGCACACAGTCAGACGACGGCAAATATGTTTTTTTTTTTTCCTAAAAATATGTTTTTCGTAATCTCCAGTGTCTGAAATGTGTAAACCTGTCATTTTTTTTTTCAATTTTCAAGACTTATCCTAAACTCGTAAGATGGGTAAGTAAAAAAGATGTATTTTTCACAAGACTCCAAAATACAATCAATAATAAAAGCAAAGGTATAGGGAGGAAATGTTTAATTTATCGTGGTTTTTTATCCTTTATATACAAGTTTTTTATGCTTTATATCTTTTTTATTCAAATTTAACAGCGAAAAAGTAAAAAAAAAAAATCTGTTTAATTTTTTTTATTGTTTTCTATAACAATATATAACCTATAAGTTAATTTTATAGCCTCTCGTAACCTTTTTTGAGATGTAAACCTTTGAACTCTGATCGCAGTTTAACTCAGAAGAGGATAGCCTAACGATATAGGTCAGTATGTTTTCACGAAAAAACATAATGTCACAAAAAAAGCAAATTTAGGTATATATATGCATTTTTTTTTCTTTTTTTTATTTGGACATTTAACTTAACTTGTTTGTTGTAACTTTCATCCGGAAGAAGTTAAATACAAAATAACATTAGAATACAGTATTTTATTTATTTATTTATTTATTTATTACCGTTTTAATTATTATTAATATAGGATGTCCACTGTCAAAGGTGTCTATTGGCTAATTTCTAAACCGTTAATCATAGACACATATGTCCAATTACAAAAATGTTTTAAATGAAGTAGAAAAAAAAAGCGATTTGGGTTAATAATTTTTTATTATTATTATTATAAAAGTGAAATTTTCATACGATTCCCCAACCTTATAAATTTTACTGTTACACTGACAAGTTAAACGAAAAAAATTATTTTATGATTAAAATTGGCAGAATAATAGCTATTGAAAATAGGAGCCTATCTTTTGCTGCAAATTAGGAGTCATTCACAAATGTAGTAGAAATATAATTTCGTCAGGCATGTTTAAAAAATGATTAAAAGTAAAATTAGCATTGCAGTATACGTTTCATACACATTTTAAAATGTTATTAGCTTACACTAGCCTGCAAAAGTTTTATGTTATAGCATGTATTTGTATACGTTATATCAAAAGTATATCATGTTTTCAATGAATTTTGAGAAATGATTTTTATGTACTTTGTAACACTAAAGTCGAAATTGATCTTCATTTTCTACTATCATGTAAAGACTTTTTACAAATCGTAAATTATAAAGTTTAAAAAAGAAAAAAAATGGCAAAAATTTAATATTAAAAAATGGATATGTTTGTCTTTTTTTAACTTTTGATAATTAATTTTTATGTATTTTTTACCACTGAATCCGAACATGACCTTCATTTTCATAAATTGACCTTCATTTCACGATTTTTCGCAAATTGTAAATTTCAAAGTTAAAGTTCAAAGTTAAAATTGAACCTAATTCCCCACCTTGTTAGTTCCCTCAGCTCTTTAACTGTAAGAATCCCAGTATAAGTGAAAAAATTAAATAAATTATTCAAATAAATAAATTTAAATTAATATAATAAAGTTAATTTAATTTAAATGCTTTAAGCTGATAAATTAAAAATAACATAAAAAGATTATAATTTGGCATGTTTCATTGCTCTTACGGCAACATTTTCAAAAACAAATAAATGATAAAAAGAAATTTCTTGAAGTAAACAAAAAAACATAAATCACGTGAACATGAGCATATAAAAATAAAACTAAAAATAAAAATGAATAAAAATAATTGTGAGCGTGAAATATCACAAATTATTCATTTTTATTCATTTGTAAAATCATTTTAATTAATTTTAATTAAATTCATTTAATTAAAATTGACAGTGAATTTAATTAATTTTAGTTAAATTCATTTTAATTTTATTCATTTTTATTTCCAGTTTTATTTTTATATGCTCATGTTCATGTGATTTATGTTTTTCTGTTTATTTCGAGAAATTTCTTTTTATCATTCATTTGTTTTTGAAAATGTTGCCGTAAGAGCAGTGAAATATGTCAAACTACAATCTTTTTATGTTATATTTAATTTATCACTTAAAGCATTTAAAGTAAATTGATATTTTAAAGTGATGTTTATATTATATTAATAAAGTTATTTTAAATATGATTTAAAAATGCACTTGAATGTATCTTTTCCATTGGCCATAATGTAGCATTACAGAAAAAAAAAACTTTTCAGTCATTTGGAATAAATTATACAAATGTCTCGATGAAATTTAAAACTTTGTTTGCAAAATATAGTATGAAACACGCATTCAAAAATCTCTAGAAATCAAGCACTTTACCATCCACTAGAGTTGATTTATTAATATAAATTCGAAGAAGTTACAAACATTTATCAAAAAATAAAAGATGTCAATTAAAATGCTTGGTATTCAGTGAGTTAGTTTTCTCGTGAGATTCTAGATTCGACCTGAAGATCTTCCTAAAATTAATTTTTTAATGTCGAATTATTTACAATTTTAGACCACAGACATGAATTAATTCTTAAACTTAAATTTCTGCTATTTTTGTGTTATCTTTATTGTATTATAAAGTTTTGACGAATTTTTTATAGCAATCTTGATCAGGATTTCATGATTGCTGCATATTTATTTATATAAATTACGTCACTTTCCATGCAGACATGTTTCAAAATTTTCTTTTTCACTATACCAAAAGATTAAAGTTTTTAACAATGTTCTTACAATATCTGGAAATTTTTCATAATCTATGTATGATGTTGCATTTTCTTTCCTTGTTTATGCATCAAAAATCCTTCAACAGCCAGCCTGTAATTAAATTATTTGAATCCATCCAATTTACCTATCTTAGAAATAACGGTAATAGCGAGTTTACGAAAATTATCTACCACACATTTTTCAGTAAAAAAGAAAATCTAAAGTACAAAAAAAAAAAAAAAAAAAAAAAAAAAAAAAAAAAAAAAATTAAAAGACAATGATGCATATTTTAATATCTTGATCCAATTTTTTAAAGTGCTAATAAAAAGGCTCTTTTCCTCAAGAAAACTGCGAAAAAAAAACAGTATAATTTATTTATTAGCAATTTTTTAAATATGTAATATACGTTCTAATAATAAGATTCGCTTTAAACGAATTTCAAATGAAAGACATCCAGGCACTTTGAAATTTAAAACAAAACTTACTTAAAATTTGACGTGAAAAGATTTTATTTCCATAAAAATGAAAACATGATTCTGTATTAATATTACATTCGTTATTTTATTTCTTTCGCATCTCGATCGCTTCATTGATTGCTCAACATTTGTGGATAAATAAGGAAAAATAGATTGGCTCTATTAAGGTATATAAGCTTCATGAGAGATATCAAAGGCGAAAAAACATAAAAAATTGACACGATTGCTGATAGATGCTTGAACTGGATATGTAGGAAAACAAATGGAAGCAAAGAAAAATGCAGTTTGTAAAGTGTTTACGTTGATATGTCATTGAAGAGATAAAGTGACAATGATCTGTAGGTATGGGTATAAACTGAATCCATTTAACTAGTTTACTAGTTATGTCAAATTAATTCGTAACATCAGATTATGGTCAGAAATTTCTTTTCTACCTTGAATAGTTGTTGAAATTAATAAATTAATGTTGAGTAAATAAAAAAAATATTAAAATTTCACTAATAACCACTAAATGAATAATAAACATTTTTTGCATTGCATAGTCTGCAGAATACATATTTTTGTGCACTTCGTAAATGCATGTCAAGTTCATTATGCTTGAAAGGGTGTAACGTCTTTAAAATTCAATTGAAACGATTTTTTTCCATTGGCCGTAATATAACGGTATACTTTGACTGTCCCTGTAAATAAACTAAACACGTTACATTATTTCAGTTGAAATAGGGACTCTAGGTAGTATAAACGCCAAAAACATCCAAAAATTTCAAGTCAATTCGAGTATATTTAGGAGAGTTAGAGCGTGGATAGACGGACAAACAGGCTGAAGTCATAAACAGTTTTAAAATTTGTTGGAAAGTGTTAAAAAGAGCTATACAGTATAGCAATATTTGATACTATTTAGGTTTCATATCCTTATGAATTTTTTATGAAATATCCATTCATACTTTTCTTGTATATACAGGAATACCATTACTATGTTGTACAGTCTTATTATTATTATATAGCAACGATTATTTAAATAATGCAATTAAAATTTTATGTATTTTTTGTACGGAACCTTCTGAGCCTGAGTAATAATACTCATAGTTGAGCATTTCTTTAAACATATAATTTACATTTTAGTAATAAGATTCAATTGAAAAGAATTTCAAATGAAAAATATCCAGTCACTTTGAATTTGAAAGCAAAAACACTTTTTAAAAAATTCTTCGTTAAAAGATTTTGTTTCCATAAAAATGAAAACTGATTTTATATTAATATTACATGCCTTATTTTATTTCTTTTGCATCTTGATCGCTTCATTAATTGCTCAACATTTGTGGATAAATAAGGAAAAAAAGATAGGCTCTATTAAGATATATAAGCTTCATGAGAGATATCAATGGAGACGATCGCTGATATATGCTTGAACTGGATATGTAGGAAAACAAACGGAAGCAAAGAAACAGAAAGAGAAATGCTATATGTGAAGTGTTTCACGTTGATGTGTCATTGAAGTGATAAAGTGACAATGATCTGCAGGTATGGATATAAACTGAATACACCTAACTAGTTAACTAGTTATGCCGAATTAATTCGTAACGTCAGATTATGGACAGGGATTTCTTTTCAATCTAGAATAGTTGCTAAAATTAATATTGTGTAAATTAAAATAATAATAATGCGTTATTTTTTTTCACTTAATGAGATTTAAAAATATCATTTTCATAAAAATGCTTATAAAAATTAATGTTAAATAAAATTTTCTTAAAATACTTCCGTTTCTTTTGCAAACGCAATAGGTATTTCAGAAAAAGCTGTCAAAATTGATGTTTTAAACGGCATTTCCCGACGAAAGCAGAAAAAACATTCTTACAAAGTGAGAAAAGGACGTGATCATGTGATCGAAATCGCTTATAATTCGATAAGTAATTTAATTATCGTAAAAGGGAAAACTAAGTGCGATTCGAAATCGTTTCCATAGTCAGGCCTTCAAATTTTTATTGTTGTGTTAAAAAATAAATTAGTAAATGTGCCAAAATGTTTTGCGCTTGTTGAGCAAAGCAATGAGAACACCCTTAAGAATCCTTTTTCTCAATGATTTTGCAATTATTTTTGAAAAATTAGAATTTTAACCCTTTAGATAAAAAAAAACCTGACTCCAGAACACTTCGCTTTCTGTAGGGGACACTCGTTTTATATATTTATTATTAACTAAAATTAACTAAAGTTCGGAAATTCGATACAATTTTTTTTACACGTTCTTCGCTGATTGGATTTACACCACCTATAAAAATTTCTAAACACTCGGGCAAATAGTGTTTAAGTTATGTGCTTACACTCAAACCACCGTTTCTGAATTTTTTTTTTTTTTCAGAAACGGCTTTTTATTTGTATAATTACAGTTTAAACATTTAGAACTCCAAAACTCCTTTAGTTTTGGTTAAGTGATAATTAGAGGCAAAGTTATATCCCAGAATATTTAAATTTTGGAAATTAATTCTGAAACCGGAAGGGACCATTTAAAGAGCTACGGAAAAGTAAAGAATACATTTTAATATACAAATATACATTATAAAGAGGTGCACAAATATATAAATATCTACAAATATGGTGGATTTTAAAGTGATAAACTTTACACATTATTTTTTGTTTTATACCAAAAGTTTAATGTGCGTTTTCTGGAACATTGAGTTTTACGTAATATACTTTTACGAGAAACATCACTTTTTAAAAATTTTCTAAGATATTGAAATAATTTTTTTTTTACAATATTCTTATCGTCTATTGATATGCTATGAAGAAAAACATAGCTTGTAAATTTAAATATATTAATGTAAGAGCTATTTTTATTGAAAAATGCGCATTTTTTAAGAAAAAAAATCGCGATTCGCATACAAAATTTGGTATACATTAGTAAATTTAAGAGGCATTGCAAATATTTTGCTTCATAACACAAAAAAGTGATTTAGTAATATATTGTTGAAAAAAGAGTGAAATATATTAAGTAGTTTTCATTATAGAAGGTTTGGCAAAAATGCAATTCTGTACTAAAATTGACTAAAATTGTCTTAGTTAATTAAAATTCCATTAAAAATTTATACGAATTCATAGTTTTAACGAAAAATATATGTGATAAAAAAAATTTCCATATTTTTCAAAAAAGTGCTCCGAAGATAGGCACATACACTAAAAGAAAAAAACTGCAAAATTTTTGCTGAAAACGCGAAAACGCTTAGCATCTAGTTTCGCCGATCTGTTGTTTAACTATTCGGATGGACCAATCCAAAACTTTGTTTTTTCTCATACATGTTAGTACTTCGAAATTCACTATCACAAAGCCAAAATTAAATGACAATCCATGCCCTCTATGAGAATTCTTGGGGTATACACTATATGGCCAAAGATGACCGTCCACTTGCGATTTTAGACATTTTGTTAAACATCTAGAAAAATACATGAGGAATTATCCTGAAATTCTAAGTGTATAAATATAATAGTGCAAGTCATATATTTTCGAAAAGATTTTTTTTTCCAAAATCCAATGGGGGACAAATTAAAAAAGAAGGAATATATTTTGAATAACCCTGTCAAAATTAATGTAGCAAAAGCGTTTAAACTGCAGATTATGATTAAGTGGATTATTGTAATAAACTGTGTTCATTTTTATGTCGATAGCATGTATAATTGTAGAAAAATTAAGGTTTTTATAAAAACAATGCCAAATTTTTTCCAAGATTTTTTGCTTATAATTTTCAGAGTTCTTAATATAAAATGATATTCTTTTCTGAAAATATGACAAATAACGTTGCACACAATACCCTGTAATCAGAATTAAAAAATAATAAAAATTGTTGGAAAAATGAGTAGGTTTACAAAATAATTTTTCACTGCGCATGCATCAACGATATCAAACATTTCATTTGCATATTATGTTAGCTAAATGGATAGAACAACTTTTGTAAAAGCCTCAAAATCATAGCTTGAAAATTCTAAAAATAATCGTGAATAGGATAAGTTGAAAATCCGTTATTCCCAAAATGAAGCAAATCAAAAAGGGGTTGTATCCGCATATTCATTGATTAGTGTCAATATAGAATACACAATATGGACGTACTACTACATTTGGATAAAACCCCTAATTTTGTTGCTTCATTTTGTAAACAACGAATTTTGTGCTTATGTTTGTGGACGATAACTTTCAGAATTTTCAAGCTATAATTTTGTGACTTTCACAGAGATTGCTCAATACATTAGACTAACATAGTATGTAAATAAAATTATATCTTTGACGCATGCGCTAAATTATTTAGTAAACCTACTCATTTTTCCTACAATTTTTAATATTTTCTAATTCTGATAACAGGGTATTGTGTGCAATATTATTTGTCATATTTTCAAAAAAGAATATAATTTTTTTTAAGAACTCTGCAAATTATAAGCAAAAATCTTCGAAAAATTTGGGACTGTTTTTTATAAAAACCTTAATTTCTCTACGAGTATACATGCCATCGACATAAAAATGAACACAGTTCATTATAATAAGCTACTTAATCATAATCTACAGTTTGAACACTTTTGCTACATTAGTTTTGACAGATAAAGATAAAAAGATATTCATTCTTTTTTAATTTGTTGACGGTCCCCTTTTGGAGTTTCGGAAAAAAAAATCTTTACGGAAATTTATGACATTTTCTTTTATATTTACACATTTAGAGTTTCAAGATAATTCATCGTGTATTTTTCTTGATATTTAACAAAATGTCTAAAATCAGAAGTGGGCGGTTATCTTTGGCCATGTAGTGTAGGATCATTAAATTTCGTGCATTTAAAAAGGTTATGCATCGCATTTTAAATATAGATCATTGATTTTTGGAAGCCATCCTCTCTAAAATCTACTGCAAACATTTCCAACTCAAAGAACATAAAAGCGACACCTGTTTGGCAGTATACACCCAAGCCTAATAAGGATATATTTTAGCGAAAGTGTAACAGAATACGAAGTTTGATTGAATTCCGTACATTAGCTCTTGAAATACGACTGTTGCTAAAATCGAATAAATTCTGAAAAATGTAACAGAGAAGAAAAGCTGTTACGCGATTTACAACAAAACCTAATCAGCAGCAATTTATATCAAAGTTTAACTGGATCTAAAGTTTTATTAAATTTCGTGGCATTAAATAAAATATCTTGAAATATAGCGACTACAATATTTTTATGTCTCATACAAACAGTCAGAACAGACTTGTTGACTTACAAACAGATGTTTTGTAAAAGGAGTAAAATTATGCTCATGTCAAAACCTTCTAAAAGGTATACATCGGGCGAAAATCAGAAGTTGAAATATTTCATGAATTCAATACATTCTTCTTGTAAAGAAAGAGGAAAGTAAAATCATAAAATTAAAACAATGTGCGGTATAACATGCCGAAAGTAATGTGGTCTCCAATTCTAAGTTTGCTTGATTAAAAAAAAAAAAATCATGCAAAATCGAGGGGTTAATGTTACCGAATTCAGTAGGGTCCCTAATATTAGGATTATTAAAATACATAAAATCATTCAACAATAATTTTAGGTATATTTACTGCTATTACTTCAGGTCAAGACAACGACATAAGAGCCAGCTTCTGTATAGTGAAAAATGATTAAATTTTGCAAGAAAACTGTAAAAAAAATATTGGTTAAACAGTTAATTCATTTGATATTAATTTAATGATTTAACTCATGAGTTAGCAATATAATAGCTTCGTTTTAAAATACTAATCTTTCATAACATCATAATAATGAAATGATAATTTCAATTAGGAAAATATCAGTCGAATATTTCATCATGATCATGCTCTCACCATCTTTTTATTTTCTTCTTTATCTGCAAACTACTACAGTTGCCCATTCTAGGACGATGGGTAAAAATTGTGTTTTTCACATAAATTTGAGAAAAAAAAACTGATAAAAATAATTGACCATAATAAAGCGTTTAGATGAGCAAAGTTCCGCTAGTTTATGTTCTAATAAACACACTAATAGCATTTACAATACTTCTGGGTAAACCAGATTTTGCGGCTAATATACCATAACAAAATTAAGATTTCTTAATAAAACAAAATTTTAACAAATGTGCAGTTAAACTGCATAATTAAAAAAATCTACTGCAACTAATGAAATAATATTAATAATTTACAATATTACTATTTTTATAGCACTTTGAAATTGTACCTTTTATTCGTTTTTCCCCTCACCCTCACCCAGGAAAAAAAGAAAGATTGTCATTTTTCCCTTTTGTTTGCAAATTTATGTTTCTACTGTCAAGATTCGGATGCATACAGACGACATACCGGTCCTCAATTCCAATCACAAACTTTGAAGAAAAAACCCGGTTTGGAACGCTATGCATTACACTGTGTTTTATTATACAAAGATTATAACACTTTACAATTTTTTTTTTCGTTTCCCCCCCTCCTCCCCCGGAAAAAAAAGATTGTCATTGTTCACTTTTAATGGCCTCTCGCCGTGGGAACGTCAATTCCAACGACATTTCTTGGAGGAAAAAATCAGTTTGGCGCATGCATTACACTGTGTTTTATTAGATAGAAACCTCTAGCAATCAGCGAAGGTGTCAAATTATAAAAGTAGAAAAATAATACTTATGAATGTAAATTCTTGTATTCAGTTTAAGGAAATAAAATATTTTAATATAAACAATTCTTTGATTAAGTTTTGTTTTCATTTTCATAAAAGTGAAAAAGTAAAAAAAAATAATAATAATAATATGCTTATAACGTTAATTTAAAGTAATGTTTTCAGTTTATAGAAATATAATATTTTAATGTAAAAATTTCTTTAATTAAATTAAATTACCAAATTGTAAAAGTAGAAAAATAATACTTATGAATATAACTTCATGTATTCAGTTTAAGGAAATAAAATCTATCAACATAAAAAATTCTTTGATTAAATTTTGCTTTCATTCTCATGATAAAAGTATAAAAACAGAAAAATAATATTACTTATAATGTTAATGTGAAGTCATGTTTACAGTTTATAGAAGTAAAATATCTTAATATAAAAATTTCTTTAATTAAATTTATTTTGCCTTTTCATCACTTGAGAATAAAAACAAAATGTAAGTAAAGAAGTTTTTTATTATTAAGATATTTTATTTCCATAAACATAAAATATGACTTTAGATTAATGTTATAAGTATTATTTTGCTACTTTCACACTATCACTTCTCTGATTTCTCGAGATTTGTTGATAAAGAAGGAAGTTATAGGCTTTATTAAGGCATATAAGCTTTATAAA
>OZ025294.1:261289299-261471799 GCA_964019185.1 Maratus speculifer | reverse complement strand
CAATTTTTGTGACTTGCCGAATGTTTATTTTTCGACAACAAAACTTTTTTAAAATTTCGGATATAGCCAGTTCTTGTATTTTATTCAATGTTTGGACTATTATTAAATCATAGTTTAATCATCAATCATAGTTTTATATTAACGTTTGGTGTAAATACCGCATCACAAAGTGGCTACGTAAATTAGGATCAATCACACAGCTACCTCTGTTAGAATTACAGAATTTCAGTATGCCATAGACTATTACAATTAGGTTAGGCCTGAAAATGCAAAAATTGTTTTTTAAGTTGTAATACTACGGAAAAGTTGCGAATTTGGGAGACGATAAATTGGGTAAAAAAGATATGAAATCCATTTATATCTTTCGCAAATTTTGTGTGGTATTACTACATGAAAAACAATATTCGCATTTTTTGGCCCACTTTAGTAGACATCGGATTCGGATCGGCCGGCGATTCAACCTGACATCAGTTAAATTTTATCCATTTAATTTTATGGACTGATGTAACATTCTGACAACTTGAAAAACAGACTGTTTTCCCGAGGATATAAAGTAACATCTTGCGAATGCATGGTTTGTTTTTTCTTTTTAATTCTGATTAGTTAGAATGCTATAGAATGACAAAAAATTAAGTTTTGCAAAAACTATGATGTTTTTTATGGGACACTAAATGTGAAACATCAACCTTAACAGAAAAGAAAATGGAAAAAGAGAAAAATATATGGACGTACATATTAGGTATGTTTTATCATCAACAGATGGTTAAACTATGATTCAAAATGTTTTACAGAATATGTTGAGCTTTTCTCAATAAGCGGCGATATGATATCTTATAAATATTTGTTTTCTTACTTAAAAATTATGAAAAGGCTTAAACAAATTATACTATTTTTTTCTCAAGTAGTTCTTTGTTACAGTCTGTATTTAAACAATAATATATACGTGAAGAAAAAAGTAACAAGATAAAGACACGTGATTTTTTAGCTATAATTTATTGTTCATCAAGCGTATTCTTTATTCAAGTAAACAGCTATTTTCGTAATTTTTATTTAGCTTTTAATTTTTTATTGAAATTAAATTTACATTAAATGTACATTATTTTAATAAATACATTCTTATTAGTTAAATTTACATTGTTTCTTTACTTTTTTATGTATTTTTAAATGAATAAAAAATAAAAATCTGTCGATTGATATTGTATGTTTTTTACTGATTTCACCAAACTGAAATGTTAATTCTTTATGATTCTTATAATACTGTTAATTGTTTTTAACATGTAAAATGTATTTTTTCCTCTAAAGATTGTGAAACGGAAAGAAAAAAAATGATTATAAAACATTATCTCAGAAGAAAGGGTGTTAATTTATCAATGGTCTTTTTGTTAAAACAGTCAGCTACACGAAAAGCGCTTTTGTTATAGATATAGTTTTGTTTTTTTCTCTTTTCATTCTAAAAATCTCATTGTGTTGAAAGAATGAAAAACATGTAAAGAACAATATAATAAAATTGTATTCTTTTAAGAATAACAAATTTAATTTAGAGAAATTTTTCTTCAATGAATATTGAAAAATGATGTTTCAGAATATTTTTTTTCACTTAAGGTTAAACACTATGTGTATTAGTGAAAAATAAATTATTACAAACCGCATGTTTTTTTTTTATCCGCTTGATGCCTATCATAACCCCACTGAATTTGACGGTCGAGTTGAGCATTACGCTGTATATATATATATATATATATAAATATATTTTAATTATTAGCCTAACTAAAGAATATTCTATTTTTCCCTTTTTAATTTTCTGAATGTTCTCTACAAATATCATTAAATTATTTCTCTTTTCAACAACACCAGCATTCACTTTCATTTTGGCATTGCGTTAGCTCAGTCTGTCAAAGTTCTTTCTTTTTAGTGCTTTCGTAATTATGTAAATACGTAGTATCTATAGTAGTCGTTCTGTCCGTTTACCTGTCAGCCCGTATATAAAAGAACAAAAAACTACCAAATTCAATCGTTTGAAATTTAAAATATATAAAAATTACTCCATAATTTTGTCGAGACATTTCAAATTTTACGGAAATCGGATCAACAGTTTAATTACAGGGACAATCAAAAGTATTCCGTTACATTACTGCCAACTGGAAAAAATAGATTCAAGTGCATTTTAATGGTATTACACTATTTCGAACATAATAAAATAGTCATGCATAAATGAAATATATACTAAAATATACATTCTATACAACGTGTGGTGCAAAGAATATTTATTATTAATTTACATGTCCACAGAAAAGTAATCCATTACATAATAGTATTAGGGGTATCTTTGATTGGGACGTATTTTAATATTAAATTATTTCACATTCTATAAAATTGATATAAGTTGCTGAGGTTTACTACAAATTATTTCTTTTGTTATAAAATGCAGGAAGTATTTAAAGGGACAAACAAAAGATTTCGGCTACTGTATTGCATCCGAAGTAATGTATACAAATACACCAAGATCTAAATATATATTTAAAACTTCGTTATAGTATGTACCCATCCCATTTGCTACGCTTGGCGGGCAACTATCACATTTTTAATTTATCTTACGATTATTTTCAGATCTACTTTGTTTAGAATTCCTTTCGGGTTTTTTTTCTTTTTCTTTTTTTTCTTTTTTTTTCTTTTGACTATTTGCTCATATTCTTCTTTCTTTGAATTGGACTCTGTGAGTGGTAAAAAATGCATATTTTTGTATCTATGCACACTAAACAATAAATAACATTGCGCTAGTTCAGGAGAAAACTTTTGTCAGTGTTTTTGAAGGCTAACATCACCTTTAAAAATTTGCATTCATATAATCGTCGAAAAAGATTTACACCAGAAAAAGATTATACAACCGAAATCTAATGCTATTCTGACCATATTATTGTTCATTTTATGGTCAGAATATACTTAAATTACGAATATTTAACAGAGTTTTTCAAAATAGGTCAAATGACTGGACACTGCACAGTTTGTTGGAAATTTTTATCAGTGATGTAACGACGGTATTGGAAGATGAATTTATATTTGAAATCTTAATATTTCTATCTAGCATATTTTGTAAAGTACTCCATCAATTCGAACTATGATCATGTAATAATGAGAGTTAATTACAACTGCGTAATATTTATTTTTTGAGGAAATAAGCAGCGTTCCGTACACAAAACGTAATAATAATACTGTTTTTTTTTTCTATTTTTACAAGAAGAAAGTATTGAATACATGAAAATTTTCGAAATCCAGTTTTCCACGAATTTACATTTTTTAGGGGTCAGAGAAACCGATAAACATGTTTTTACAAAAAGTCTATCTGCGAGTATGTCAGTTTGTCAGTTTGTCTATCTGTCTGAATGAGACAAAAATTTGATGAGCGCTCTATCTCAAGAATTATTGCACGGAATTTCACAAAACTTTAGATTTTGTTAGACTTTGATATGAACTAGATCTTATCCGTCTTTAGTGTTAATTGCTTAATAGGTAGCGATGCAATGCTTCATTATTCACAATTTCCAGAATAGTCATATCTCAAGAACTGTTGCATGGATTTTCACAAAGCCTTATATTTATTTAGTATTTGATATAACATGGTGCTGATTAAGTTTAGGTGTAAATCGCTCATCAGATGGCATTGCCATAGTGCATCAATCGTTTTTATCGAAAAACTGTGTTTTACTCGCTTTTCACAAACTTAAAAACAAAAGAAATAAATGGGAAGTACGACTCAGGTCATGTTCGAATTGACGTCCTTCGCGTGAAATGCAGCCTTCACATCTTCGCTACATGGGATTTCGAAAATTAAGTATTTCAGGACTGTCTTTAATTTTCCCTGCAGCTGCAATAGTTCGTGTTCTAATGTTTGTGGGTGTGCGAAATGAAGCTTTATATCAGCACGACACCTTTTTATCATAAAGTTCCTCTGGCGAATAGTTCAACTCTTCACCGAGAATTTTAAAAATTGACCCTTTTAGACTGATGGACACTTTTTTCTCATGCATCCATCACAGAAGGATATAAATAAATTAATGGGACAATTTTAATTAAAATGATATACACTACAATACATCTGGTTGGCCCAAGTTAAATGGTCCTCTAATCTTCTTGGTGATAAAAGTCTAGGATAAGAGTCCCCGAACTGAACAACAACATCATCGTAAAGCGACATTCAATGTCAAGAGAATTTACAGCATGCAGTAAAAGAGATTTATGCAAATTTACAGACATAAAGGGGGTCAGCGGCTCCCACGTGTTTTACAGGGGAGGGGTGATTTCATCCCTCACCCAATAATAAGAAAACTAGAAGAAAAACTGTAACCTTATGCTCCAATAAAAAATAACAGTTTGGTACCTCCCTACAGGTTGGAACTAAAAAAATATAGTTTTTTAGTTTTTACATCATCATTTGCCAATGATGATGTAAGATGTGACGGTGGCCAAAAATGGAAAAGACGCAAAGGATATTTATTTTGTGTGAATGCTGCTGGAGGTATCAAAAAAGGCCCGAATGCTTTTAATTAAATACAGATTTCTGGCAAGTAACTTTCATTTTACTATATATTTCCCCCAGAATGTATGATCATAATGTGTCAGCTCAATAGGGAGTCTGCATTTACTATTTTTTTTCAAATAATTTACTTCTAGATAAAAAGTAATTTGTAAATTTGTTTGGGTGATATTTCCCCAAAATGTATGATTTTTGTGAATGCAAAGTTTTGTATATAGCTGTAACTAAATCTGTATATTTAATTGTTAATTAGTGTAAGAGAATCATTTTATTTAGAAGGAAATATGTCTTTTTTTATTTCAATTTTAAGAATAATTACTTTTAATTTAATGATTATTTCATTTTACTTTCTGATAATAGCGTAATCGCCAAGAGTCTCATAAGGAAAAATTTCTTCAAATAACACAACGCAATTATTTTTTACAAAAATTAATTAAATCTCCCACCTTTTCCCAGAGAATCGATCACAGCTTTCTAATTAATAATCATAATCTTTAGTGGAGATTATTTTTTTTAGGTCTAATGGATCAAAGAAAAGATAATTTAAATGATACTTTACTCCTTTAATAGTTTAAGCCTATTTCTTTCCAACACAGACTATCTCAAGAAAGTTTGCGCAGAGAATCCTGCCCGTTTTATCCACTGTCACCGCTTTTAAAACTCCGGAGTCAAGGATCAACTTTGTGCTGCCAAGCATTATTTTTTTTTTTCTACAACAGCCGAGGGAGTGGTCAAATCTCGTTGCGACCCCTATATACATCCCGAATAGTCTGATTTTCTAGAGGGATGAGGAAAAAATTAAAAATTTGTACCGGACACATTTTAAAGCAAAATCAGACAAATTAAAGACACTGAAAATCGGGAAGGGCTATTCTAAGGCGATGAAGCTACCGAAAAAATTTACTTACGTCTCACTTATTACTAGTTATTAAAGAATTTAGCAAACGATGTTTCGCACTTTAAGAGAATATAGGCAGGAAATTCGAGACCATCTGTATCTACTCTAAAACCTCAGTGAAAGTTTAGAGCAAATGCAACATTTTAACTTAATCCGATTATAAAATATACTTGTCTCCAATTCTTAAAAATAAAATGTGTTGAATACTTTTCAATAGATTAACAAAACACCATTACCTTAAACAAATCACTTATTCGTATTTTCATTTTATGCGATTTTTTATGTTACACAAAGAGTTATTTTTATTCAGGAATTCCGTTGACATTGTATTGTGATTCCGAGTAGTCTAAGTAGTTGAATTCAGATTCAGTAAATTCGTGATAAAAATTAGTTCTGTGTATGTGTTGGTATCAATTAAAACAGGTGACGCTACTATGCTGAATTTTCCCGATTCTTGCAATAGCGCTGTTTTAAGAAATAATGCACGAAATTTATCATCAAACTTCAGATTCAGATATATATATATTAATATTATTGCTATTTATATTTTGGTATAAATTTCCCAACAACTGACGCTTTTATGTTGCATTTTTGCAGTAAATTCGTGAAATGAACTAGTTTCGTTTATGCGTTGGTGTCAATTGCCTAACAGGTGACCCTACTACACTGAATTTTATCCATAATTGCGATAGTTCTATCTCAAGAACTAATGCACGAATGTTTTCATCAAATTTCTGACTCAGATATGGATTTTTTAATACTATTGTTGTTTATGTTTTGTAATAAATCGCCCAATAAGTGACGGTTTTATGTTGTATTTTTACCGATATCCACAAAAGTCCTATTTTAAGAGCAAATGTGCGGAAATTCTTGTCTTTAGAATCCACACAATGAGGATAGATTGTCAATTAATTTTGCACTGTGGTAGCGACTTTTGAAGTATCAGAATAAAGAATAGAATAAAGTTTTAGGATTGCTACATCCGACTAGGTTTGTATAAATATATATTTGTCTTTACTTCTATACAGCAGTATATTTTTTTAACAAAACCACTAAACGACAGAGTTGATGTTTGTTTCCTAGTAATATAAATGTTATTTTCATCTGAGTTTTCAAAATGTCCAATACATTATGACCGACGAAATAAGAAAGTTTCATAGCTATTTAACTCAAACCATTTACAATATATTTTTTTATAGATTTGTAGATCAATGTTAGACCCTTATTTGTGAACCTAATTAAGCCCCTTAAAGTATCAAATTGAGAAATGAGCTTTATCTGTCACTGTAAGTTTTAAATGTCAAGCGTAAACTGGTGCTTTTTTAAAAAATATATTTATTTGTGTCCCCCATTCTAAATTATTAATAAATTAATTTTAATCTAATTTTAATTATTTTTAAATGTGAGATGTAAAATGGCAGTTTTAAAATATCGATTAACATTGATTTCTTAACAAGGTTTTTAGTTATTTTGCTGTCCGTATTGCGATTCAAATAAACAAAAAACGATTTTTTTTTTTTTTTTTTTTTTGTAAAAATATCTTTTGTTTTATTCGACCGAAAGTGAATCTATGAATTTATTTTGTTTGCACAAAAGCAATAAATGCGTATTCGTAGTTTACTTAAACATCATATTTCAAGAGATTACCGTATCTAAACAGGTTAAATACATAAGTATTACTTGTAAAACAATATTTAAATATTACACTTTTACAAGTAATACATTAATTTTACTAATGTTTAAAGGGATTTTTTATTTCAAAAATAATTATTATTAAAAAAATGCCTTATTTAGATAATTTAAAATTTATTCTTCAAGAAAAATATTTTGAAAAGAATTTATAACAATGCTATCAAACATTATCTAAATATATGAAATTGTTAAACCATTTTATTCCTTTAGGAATTTTACAATTTTTTAATACATTCATTTTGTTCGACAGGTTTGTGAGTTAATAACAAAGACAGCATGATAAAAGCATTTGGGATTTTTTATTTTTTCCAATTATCTTAAAAATTTGAAATATCCATTCAAAAAGTTCTCAAAGTATATTTAACTTTTAGATTACAACTCTTTTCCTTAAATAAAAGGAGTTTTATAAATAAAGTAAGTTTTTATAGTATGAGATTTGAATTCCGTTGAAGTGTAAAAATATTTAACTTTTATTGTTTGTAAAATGAAATGACAGGTTTTTATTCATTTAGAAAATAATAATTTGTTGTTGTTGCTAATTAATCAGCCTAATTTTAATCAAAAATCAAAAATCAAATAAAATAAATATATTTGATAATAAAATTATTTGTTATTCAAGATGAAAAATTATCACTAAAAGTTCTCATTGTGTACTGAAAGTTCTCTACATGCAGTAGCCTCCTCTTAATCAGCCAAATATTTTTTAAACACCAGGCAAAATTCATATAATGGTTAAGCGTCAAGATTTAAGGGTTTACGACAGCTGTTCCCAAAATTTAATGGATCCCCAAAATATTTTGGGTTTCTGACTTGCTATCAGTTGGGGGGGGGGGGGGTTCTGATTTCAAACATTTTTACCTTTTGTACACTGAGGAAGCGAGCCCTGGTGCTCGTGAAACGTATACGTCTGCAGCGTGTTTTTATTTATTGTGTGTTAAACGTTGATTTTAATTATTGTAAAAGTTATAACTATCGATATATTTAATCAGTTTTAATAAAAAAACATGCATAAATTTCCCATTATTATAATTTGAAAATTCCAGTATATTTTCCGATATTAAAAAACATTATTATTGAGCTGAAACGATTTATTAATAAATAATTTGGCAGACAAAGGGTTAAACTAAACATACATAAATATACACACTTAAAAATGTTGCAGCAAAATGTCCAGACATTAGAACTTTTCCATGCGAAATGCCTACATAACAGTAATGTAACTGCATTTTGGAACATATTCTGGTCAAAATATAATTATAATACGGTTGTATAACTGTTTCGATAAAAAAAGTTGAATGATTGCACATTTTGCTGTAAATTTTTAACAGTGCATAAAAACTTTTTATATCTTTAAGAACGGCAGAAATCTTGACTTTAACACATATTTTTAACCCTTTATCTACCGAAGGCACTTATATGTACCATTAAAATAACTTATTATAAAATTCTTTTTATACGTCAGTCAGTTGTAATACTGTTTTGAATGAATTACAGATTACTTTATCTTGTTCCAAAAACATTATTGGTTATACAAAACAAAAATATTTTTAAAAGGATGATTTCTTTTGCCTTTGTATCTTTTCAGCTTTCTTGGCGCTGAGGGA
The DNA here is from genome assembly GCA_964019185.1 of Maratus speculifer. Lineage (NCBI taxonomy): Eukaryota > Metazoa > Arthropoda > Arachnida > Araneae > Salticidae > Maratus > Maratus speculifer. Next base: position 261,463,074 of record OZ025294.1, on the reverse strand, counting down.
GGTGGATGGGGATTTTTGAATACGGAAATATTCCTATATTTATATTGAAAAAACATCATATTTGTACATTTTATAATTCTACAAAAAACTAAGGAAATAATAAAAAATTGAGTGGGGTTATGAAAATTACACGAAATTCTTGTAAATTAAATTTAATTAATTCCTCTAAATCCTTCAATCCTTCTAAAATTCTTCAAATACTTTATAAAAAGTTTTCAAAGAAAGCGACAGAACAAATGTAATTAATAAAAAATATTTATCTTTATACATGAAAATCTACAATACTACAGTTTATTTTATTTAAACTAATAAATTACGATGTTGTTGTTTTTTTGCAGTTATTTGTTCTTGAATTTCAATTTCAGAGCATCAGAAATCAAAATAAAATACAACTTTCGAATGCTGACAAATTAAGCTACTTAATTTTTTCTTTTCCTAAATTCAATGAAATTAGTTTTATTCTATTTTATTCTATTTATTTTTTATGTTATTTTCAACAAGGTTTTTGTTTCCTTTGCATTGTTCTTCAACTTATTGTTTCTTTGAGTTATTAGTTCTTCGCGTAAAAAGCACTTTCTCCTTGAAACACTCCACAGCTCTTTACAAAAACACAGTATCTAAGGAGGATATTATCTTTGAAAGAGCAATGTTAATCTATCACGCTTTTGTTACAATGATCACCAAGAAGCGCAAATACATAAAAAGAGAGTTTTCGTTACACTGATATTTGCTTTTTCCTTTGCATTCAAACTTTTTTCTGCACCTCAAAAAACTTTTGTAAAAAAAATATTAAAAATTATATTATATATTTTTAAGACTAATAAGATTTGTTTTTATTAAATAATTTGTTCTTTTGAAACGTAATTTATATGTTAGTTGTAATTATTTTATGTTAGAAATGATTACAATGGGAAATGGTAAATAAAAACAAAATTTTTGTAAACTTTTGGGGGGAATCTCTGACGTCTAAGCATGTACATCCGTCGAAAACCGGAAGATAAAAAAATTCGATTACAATACTTCCCGCTATTGATGATAGAAGAAAGTAAAAATAAATTAAAAAAAGTTTTTTTTTTTTTTCAGTCAATGTATATATATGCGAAACTGTTACAAAACACTATTTAATATTAACGAATAAAATATATAAGATATCTTTAAATAGCATTCGAGATGATATATAGCAATATTATAATAAGTGAGCGATTTTCAAAAATGAAACATGATTATTTTTCTCTAATAAATTTTAATATTACTTTCTAAAATATTTTTACCAACTATAAAACAAATATCATTCTTCATTAGGAGATTTTTGTACGTCTGTGGTAATCAAGCAAAATGGTCATTTTTATATGTTGTTTTCTGTCTGTTTTGTTTTCAATGTTAAAAAATATTATTCGGTCACATTATACCAGAGCTTGGACGCTTGAAGGTCTTTCAGGCACCATTTTCCCAGAATTTTTATAATGCAATTTTGTGTTATTTAAAAAAAATTAAATTGTGTCTTTAGTTATAGTGAGCAGTACTTTACAAAATTTCTGATATTAAAACATCTAAAATTCTCTGAATCGTTTGGTGCGTACGAACCTTGTGTATCCACCTGAGACCCAAGAATATCTGCAACAATTCCTCTGTACTACTTTATTTCCATCAAGTTGTTCCATAAAGTTATTTTAGATTTTTAAAAATAATGATCATACAACTTCTTTCATTGATCTGTCTAAGGCTGCAGTAACTCACTTTCTGAATTAGCCCCCATAAATTTAAATGTATGGGAGTTTGATGCATTATTAAATTTAAAATATCTCCTCCAGAAATTAATATCTTTAACTTCATTTTTCGGCGTTCTCTTTTTAAAAGACGTCTTTTTTTTCTAGTTTAGTTTTCAAACTATTCCTAAAATCTATGCTTAATTTAACATTTTATGTATTAAAAAGAGACGAACTGGAAGTAAAATTTATGTACTTTCTATATTTCATATAAAATTAAGCATAGATTTACGGGTTAGATACATGGTATCGGGGCGAGTGACCGCCTAATTGCTGCGTAGTGGCAGTGAACTTGATGGCTTCGCTTCTCAGGTCATCATATCTGCAGTACTTGCAGTCATTTGAGCATACTCTGTTTTGTCGGTTGCTTAGCGTTACATCCTGTTGTTTGTACTGCAAATGGCTACTCAACTTGGTCTCGTAATTTAGAACCTTGATCAGATGACGAGTCTTTCACCTGTCAAGGAATCTCCAGAAGTATAATTCACAGGTAACTTGGAGGACTTTGCACCCACGACGGATATTAAATACACCAGGTGCCATTAGCGTACATGACGAAATTTTAGCCGGCAGATAGCCTGAGTCTGGCAACCAAAATCTATGAGTATAATGTTCTGCCAACTTGGACACCGTTGCCCGATCTACTTGGAATAGTCTGGATTTTTCTATGCCTAATTCTTGATGCATACTTGTGAAATGAAAATGGTAACTTAGTGGTGGTGGGGGGGGGGGGGGGGAAAGAAAAACAAAAGAAGGGACTCCGCAAATAAACAAGTTGCACCTTAATTTTTTTTTGAGCCGAACTGATAGGCAAACTTAACGTTGCAGGGGGGGAGCTGAGACTCCGCCATTCTACCGTACCCCACCGGGCCAAAAAAAAAAAAAAAAAAAAAAAAAAAAAAAAAAAAAAAAAAAGACTCTGTGGCTTTCTCAATGGAGCGGGTCCGGTAGCTCGTACAGAAAGCAAATATATAAAGAGAAGCGGTTGCCAATGACAAAATATATAAAAAATTGAACCCTAATAAAAACATTTAATAAAAAAGAAATAACAATTAAAAATAAAAGACATAACATTAATTAACAATTCTTTATGAACTGGTAAACTTCGAACAGAAACAGTTTTTTTTTAAATTGGCGTTATGGAATTCCAAAGCCTTTTATATTTTTAAGATTTTTTATTTTGTTTTTATAACACATTACAGTGGACATTCACTAAGAGAATAAAGAATGATTAATTCTCTCAAGGATTATATTCATATTTGTAATTAAGTTCTTTTTTATGTTGAACGAATCATATACTCTTAGCATTAAAAACAAAATGCATAGAAAACATTACAATTTTACCCTTGTGTTTGACAAGTAATATTCCATTTATTAAACTCCAGGTTTTACTACAATAAAAACAATATACAAGATAATATATTTCTATAGATTTAATGAATTTTCAATGCTTTGAAGAATGATTAATAGTCTAAAGGGTTACACTTATACTTGTAATTAATTTATATGCATATGTATATAATGTTGAAAAAGGTTACATTTTCTTAGCATTTAAAACAAAATTAAATGAAAACAACATCCAATGTTACAATCATATGGTTAAAAACGGTTTAATCTAGAAATATAATATCCCGTTTACTTTAAGATTATGTTTGTTTCGTATCAAAGCATCCTTTCACATAATGCGTCAAGTAAACATAAATAAAAGTTTGCAAAATTAATTTTGTAAAAAAAATCGTTATAAAGTACTACTTCTAAATTTTGCCACCGGCAAAAAATTTTTTTAATGAAAATAAAAAAAAATATATTAAATGTGAAAAAATTTCGGAATTAAATAAACCTTAAATGATATTCATTTTTTGTTGAAACATAAGCCTTTTTTCTCTCTGTGAATAAAAAAGTAGTAATAAAGGAAAAGCTACAAATTTTACCAACAGAAAAAATATTTTTTCAGAGGATAAAAGTAATAATGAGTAATATGAATAAAAAGAAATTTAACTAAAAGCCCATGAAGAGACGTTTATCAGATATGTGAATTTAGTACGTTAATCTTCCGACAAATATAAAGACTTATCATTTTATAAAAATATTTTTATGAAACAGTTTAATGTCATTTAGTGTACATAGTATTATTTATTATACCGCTTAGTTTTCTGATAAAATCTGATTTATTAAATCATTTATATTTACGCAGGAATTTGTAGAATATATTAATCTATTTAATTATTTATTATTTAATTGTGAATAAGAAAAAGGAACCGGGAACCAAAACCTAACAGACTGAAATTTAATATTTTTACACTCACCGTGCAAAAAGAACATTGAAGTATTTATTTTAATTTGTTTAAATATTTTTATTCCTGTTAAAAAGATGTTTTAGAAACTTTTTTTTGGAGGGGGGGGGGAGGTTATTTTTTGAAATGTTATAAATGTTGAAATATACACTTGTTGATTTAATATCATACTTATTAAATTTTCTCTAAATATTCGTATGAAAAAGAAAACACAATTTATAACAAAATGAATTCATATTTTGAGAAAAATATATAAATATTTATATAATTACAATATTTTAACCTCTTCAGACTCAAACATAAAGTAACTTTGTAAATATATTTATTGCTTTTTCATAATCAAAATGACACCATAGATGACAAAAAGAGTCATTTTTATGAAATCAGTACTTTAGAGGACTGGTTATTTAGGTTTACAAATGTGGATATAAAAGTACTAATCCCCTTAAAACATCAGTTTTTCTATTAGTAATATAAATTTACGCAGCAACAAAATCAAGGTCTTTAAACAAGGAAATGATCAGCAAATCCTCATTTTTTTTTTTTTTTTTTTTTTTTTATCTTAAAGCATTTAAGTTAAATAATCATGAACATTTCTTACTTTCTTAACCACAATGTCCTGAAGGTCTTTTCGAAACTCGGATAAAAAAAATTATATATATGTATATATATATATATATATATATATATATATATATATATATTTATATATATAATTTATTTATTTATTTTATCAGGTAATACTCATCAGTGTTGACACTTATTGGTTTCGTTTTAAAGCAAAAACATTCAACTATATAGAAATATAGTAAAAATGCAAAAAAATTGAACAGTTTAGTTTTTATGAAGAAAAGAATGGAAGTAAATATTTGTGTACCTCAGGTCTGAAGAGGTTAAAATATTACCTTTGTTATCTTTCTATTATTTATGTATTAATAGGTCCCAAAGCGAAAGATAAGTAAGACGTTTATCAGATATGTGAATTTAGTACGTTAATCTTCCGGCAAAGATAAAGACTTATCATTTTATAAAAATATTTTTATGAAACAGTTTAATGTCATTTAGTTTAAATAGTATTATTTATTATACCACTTAGTTTTCTGATAAAATCTGATTTATTATATCATTTACATTTACGCAGGAATATTAGAATATATTAATCTATTTAATTATTTATTATGTAATTGTGAATAAGAAAAATGAACTGGGACGGGCACAAAACACTAAGACGAAGAATATTGCACAAAAATTCTTTGATTTCTTAACCCGATCAAAATCGTTTTATTCTTGACTTTTTTTTAAGAGGTAATACAAAGAAATGTTAGTCCAAAGAAAAGTTCAAAATGTATGACATATATGTGATTAATTAGTATTTTTCAATTTTATTAATTAAAAAAGTATGCATAATTTTAATTTTGATATAACTTCAATAATGTGTATGTGCACTAATAAATAGAAAATTAACTGTGAAGATTTAATAAATACTAAAATCTATAAAAATGTGTTAAAAGTGAAATTAATTAATAAATTTAATCAGTTCATTAATGATTCTATTTTAATTAGGTTTTGTTTCCTTATAATTATCATCGTATGTGTGTGGTACGAAATGAGTTAAATTAAATAACTAATTAATGATTCATTTTTAGTTAGATTTGTTTTTAGTTTTTTTCCATCAAAGTAAAGTTTTAATTCGTGTTTTTTTTTTTCTTTTTCGTCCTTTTTTTTCTATTGAAACATGGGTCATTTTTATCTATCTGGGAATATTTTAATTAATTGCATTTCAAACTTAAAAAAGTGTTTATCCAGATTCATAGCATCCTGTTTCCTTTAAGATGATATGTTTGTTCCGTATTAAAATATCATTTCGCATAATGCTTCAAATAAATTTAAATAAAAGTTTTCTAAATTAATTTAGTAAAAAAATCTTTGTAAAATATTAATTTTAAATTTTAAACCACCGAAATTTTTTTAATAAAGGTTTAATAAGGTATTAAATGTAAAAAATTTTCGCGTAACCTGATAAATCTTAATTCATATTCATTTTTTAATCGAAACATAAGCCTTTTTTTTCTCAGGGAATTAAAAAAATAGCAATAAAGAAAAAGCTTTAAATTTTACCAACACAAAAATGTATTCTATGAAGAGGATCAAAAGTAAGAATGTGTAATAGAAATAGAAGAAAAAATTAATCAAAATAAAAAAAAAAGAAAAGAAATGAAAACCTAAGAGACTGAAATTTAAAATTTCAAAATATTTTTATTTTTGTTTTAAACAAATGGGTTTAAAAAAATATTTTATGAGATTACTGTTTGAAGATATTGTAAATTTTTAAACATACATTTTACTAACTAACTTTACGAACTAATATTAATATTTTAGCTATTTATCACAAAATGAACTCATATTTTGAGAAAAAAATAAAAATATTTAAATACTTTAAAATATTTTAAAATATTATCTTTCAACTATTTATTTATTAATAGGTCCCAAAGCGAATAGTAAAAGTATTTATCAGATACGTGGATTTTGTACAATTATTCTCCGACAAAGATAAAGATTTATTATTTTAGAAAAATATCTTTATGAAGCAGTTTAATGTCATTTAGTGTACATAGGAGTATTTATTATACCATTAAGTTTTCTGATAAAATCTAATTTTCTACATCCTTTATATTTATGCAAGAATTTTAGAATATATTCATCTGTTCAATTATTTATTAAGTAATTAATTTTGTAATTACTTTCATATTATAAACTTGAATCGTAATGTTGTTTTAACAAAAATTACAGATAAAAATAAATCTGATTTTTAAATTGATGGTGTTTATTTTTTATACAATTGATTAGCAACTTCATTTTCAAAATTTCAATTAAAAAAAGGAAGAAAAGTCTTAAGGGGTCTCAGGACTTTTAAAATCGGAAAAATTGAAAAAAAAAAAGAGACCATATTGAATATTTGATATCTTAAAATGTTTATGATATTAAAACACAATTTTTTGTTGAGATAAAAGATATATGTACGTTCTTTCATTTTATGCCTATAAAAAATTGCAAGATGCAGAATTAGCATTTACAGAGCGCTCCAAACTGTGGGACATTTGACGAGCAGAAAATTGACATAACAGCTTACGTGCACGATTACAAAATAAATATTGCAACTAGAATGGAAATTTCGGTCTCTACTTTTACGTCATATTGTAATAAATATCTTGAACCTAAATAAATTTATATTTAATTTTTTTTTCTATTTTTAATACAAAGTTGTATTTAACTGATAGAAAATTTTGAAAATTTCAACAAGGTAATCACCAAAAAAAAATAAACTTTTTTAACAATAAAAAGAAAATTTTCGGTTCAGTTTATACAGATTAATATGAAATATATATTTTGAAAATTTTATGTAAAAATACTTAAAGGATTTTGAGATATCATGCGCGCTATGACCAAAAATTATTTTGGAGAAAAATGGCTTCCAAGTTTCGGAAACGCCCCTTTAGCTATTGAGCGGGTAAAATTCTAAAACTCATAATATTTGTTCTAATGAGAATTTCGTGAAAACAATTATATAAAAATGTTCAAAAAAGTTAGCAGTTTAACATATAAAAAAATTAAGATTTCGAAAATTTGGAAGCTTTAAAAGTCTTGAAACCCCTTAAATTGTGATAAATTGGTTTTAATAAATATAATATGATTGCAATTAAATTACTAGATTCATTTAAATGTAAATGTTAAATGCTAACGTTAAATGCAAAACGGAATTTATGCTCTTAATATAAAACACAAATATATATATATATATACTATTTTAGTATTCTAAAACTTTTATATCATGTTTTACTTTGACATGAATCACATCTGGTTTACAAAATTGATTTTAATTCTTTAACTGCAATGGGGAAGAATCAGTCAATAGATATAAAATTATTTATTAATTAATGCCATTCATTTAATGAGATTTAACAAGGTAATAAATAGAACAGTAAAAAAAAAGTTTTTCCTTAATACAAATTTGTTTTTTTATACAACTTCTATTTTCACGGGCAGCTAATAAGAATCTATTTTCATAATTTTGGCTTTAAATTTCAAACATAATTTTTTGAGGAGGTTTCTAAAGATAAAGAAAACTTTCCGGAATCTTGAGTGACTATGAATTTAGGTTATTGTATTTTTTCATTCGCGATTATATGGATTTTTTTTTTAAATTAAGAAACTTCTGCTTTTTTTATACAGTGTAAATTAAAAATGTAATAAAAACATTTAAATAGAAACAAGTCTCTTTAGGGTTTCGTTCATTTGACGAAGTATTCGTCTCTATTCTCTGTCTATACGTCACAGAGCCCATGCACAAAAACTGTATAAACCAGAAATTTTACATTTTGTTTACTGACAACTAAATTACCCCCCAACAAACACATAACTTGTGGGCCATTAAAGGTGTCGTTAACGTTGGCCTAAAATGTTTGGTGACGGCCCGCCATCCTTTGCCGTAACGGCTCCGTCAAAAAACTGTCACGCCGGCCAGAACGCGGACACAAGATGAGGCCCACAAATGTGCCATAAACTTTTTATCAAAATATCAGACAGTCTCAAACTTGCCACAATTATTCTTTTAAAGGCCATCAACAATCAGAGCTAGCCATAAGTGTGCCCTAGCCATGCCATTTGTGTTTTGTAAGAATTAAGTTTAGCCAAAAGCTGCCCACAAAAGAGTCCTTTATGATTTATTCTATCCAAAAGCCTGCCACTACCATGCCATAAAAATTATTTAAGCATAAATTCAAAATCTGTTTAATAAAAAATATTTATTAAAGAACTGCTTGAATGATTAAATGTTTTTGCATAAAAAATAAATATATTAAGAATAATTTAGGTACACTAAAATATATGTATATATAAATTTACTTTTCTTGAATTTTTCGAAAATTTTCCAAAATACAATACTTTGCATATTGAATTTAATAATTTGTTTATTTATTCTATTATGCATTAAATATATATATATATATATATATATATATATATAAATAATGCAATTTATAAACAGTTGTATTTCATATACAATTTGAAAAATAAAATTAGTATGCCAAACATTGTATTTTCAATAAGCTCAAGATAAATAAATTTATACATTTTGAAAAATGAACCGAAATCATTATTACTATATTTATTTTTCATGAAGAAACATTTGTTATTCAAGCAATTATTCAATAATTATTTTTTATTCAACACATTTTGAACTTACGCCTAAATAACATATATTCTTAATATGATTTATTATGTACTTTATATTAAAATAGATCTATTTTATGTATGTATGTGGTGTTTTGTTTAGCTTATTGTTAAGTCTGTTAATATATAAAATGTATGTTGTAATATAAAATGTGTTCGTGATATACTTTTGTTTATTTTTTATACATTTATTTGCAAGCCTTTTACCAGTATTTTGTGCTTATTCATTAAAGAATTATTTAATTATTTTCTTATAATTCCTTTTTTTATGTATATTGATTTTATTTTGTAAGAAATTTTTAAACGCTTTCATTTTGGCAAATGCAAGATAATATTTACTTTAGGACTGGGCGATGTCTCAATTTCTACATCGTGATGCATCGCCTGAGTAAAATCACGATATTCCGATGCATCACGATGTTACTTCTGTTACAATTAATAGCATGGTTTATTCATTTTTCATTTGCCAACAAAATTATCCCTTTACTCTTTTAATTGATACATTTATTTAATGATGTACTTTATTTAATTATTTTATGGGAGAGGAATTAAGAGTATCTGCAGTAGAGCATTAGATTGACTGCCACTGATTGCTACTGTAATCATGAATTTCTGTAGCTATTTTAGATCATTTATATATTAAAAAAAAAAGAAATAACACAAACATGTTACATAAAACAAACACATGGATTTTAAAAATGGGCTAAAATAAATTATGTATTTATAATTATATACATCAACTATTTTTCTGAAAGAAGAAGAAAAAAAAGGGAAAAAAATACAATTATTTAACATTTACTTCTCAAAAGATTATGTTAGTATTAATTTAAATCTGAATTTAGTGTTAAATCTCAAATTTTGATGGTTAAATTTGAATGTAAATATACATAAATATCAATATAACGAAATTATACTTAAAACAAACTAAAGCTGACAAAGCCAAAGATGTTTAATTTATCTAAACAAGTTGAACATGAAGGTTTTTTTCCTTTAAAATGCATTTGACGTAATTTTATTTTTATTTTATTTTATTTTATTTTATTTATTTATTTACTTTTCATTTATTTTTTTTAATTGCTTTTCGCCAAATAACGAAATTTTCATTATTTTTTACGGACAGTGTACGGAGGTTCCGCCGAAATTTTTTTTTTATAAACGTATATATCCTCATAGGAAGAACATTCTGTATTTTTTTCAGATTTTTCGGAATATGCCTGTATGGAGACCTTCATTGTAAGTTGGATTGGAACCGGCTTTATCGCAAAAGATCGCTGTTTTTCTGCGCATGCACATTCCCTTACTGTAAATGTGAAAGTTCCGATTTCCACGAACCGGCAATCATGAGTTATGAAAGGAGTTATGCCTCTTCAGGTTTCTACACCGGCATTAGACATCGGGAGAACCGATGTCTGGTGATCGGCGTGACGCATAGCGAAACTGAAGCACCGATGACTTAAATAATTTGTAAATTGATCCCCCTTCCTTATATAAGATTAGACTGCAAAAAAACCATTATTAATGCACAGAATCGTTGTGTCAGTTTCAAAGTACTTCCTTTACTGTTTGAGCAGCAAATAGAAATAATGATTAAAACAAAAAGAAACAAAAGCAAAATCCCCTTATTTTACTTACAATTTAAAAAATAATTGGTATCTTTGTTGCTAATTGGACGATTTTTATCAAATTTTCAGCAAGTTGTAATCGTAATGAATTAAGCTGCGTATTAATTTTTCATTAAAATATAATAAGTTCTGAGAAAATTATAGTCCCTACAAAAATAGCTCACTGTTAGAACAAAGGGGGGGAAACATGTGTGATCTGCGGTTTGTTTATTTATTTCAGAGAAGTCCGACGATAAGAGAATCAAATATGCTTTCCATCCACTGATAATGTTTTCTTTTGCAATTCAAAAAGAAAAAGAAAAGAAAAGCAATTGCATAGAATTAAAGAAAAGAGCATTTCTTTGAAATATTTTAAACCGGAACAATGTTTGTCATAATTTCACGAACCGGAACATCGTTCAGTTGAATTCAGACTCTTTTCTCCGGGATGGACTTAAGTGGCTCCGGAGGGGGGGGGGGCTTTATAGAGTTTCGGGAAGGAAATCTTACTTTTTGATCGTTGAAAATGCAAAATTTCAATTTGTTTTCCGAAGGGGACATTTCATTTATCCGAGGAGGGGGGGGGGGAATGTTGATTATCATTATCATTAAAAAATAGCTAAATTAGAAGTTTCTTACCAAAGATGAAGTAATATTTAGAAAATCGTAAGCAGTAATAAAAGGAAGTATTTCTTACTAAAACTAACAGCGTCAATTGCTACTTAAATTATTATATTGATTACAACAGCTTTGAAATAACAAAAGTAATTTACTGGAAAAACGTACATTTGACATAAGACATCGCCGAATTTTCGCATATGCACATCGTGATCAAGATACTGCCCGCTAATCACAAAAAAAAAACAGACTTGTAATCGAGAATGTGATCTGATTGTCATCCAATTTAGACAACACCGATCAGCGCCGTGCGAAAGGGAGGGGGGGCGAAGGGGGCGGTCGCCCTGGGTGCGGAAATTTAGGGGGCTCCAATCTTATAGTATCAGCGTTATTTTTTCCCCTATTACTAGAAACGTAGGGGGGGGGGTGCCAAATTGAAGCTTTGCCCCGAGTGCAGTTTTTTCTTCGCACGCCCCTGACACCGATATCTAAATGAGCGGGGAAAAGTTCGATCGCGAACTCTGTACTTGCGATAGGTCACTCGTCTGATGTCCGATGTGTACGAGACATCGTAGCAGAAACCAGTTACGTTACGCGCCGCTATCTCCGTATTAGGAATGTTTCATGAGAGGATTTGAAGATCGTATGAGAAAACCGGTCTTACTCATCATCGATGCGATCTCCGTATGAGTGATGAAACTTCATGCGAGCGTTGGAAGATCGGAGGTGAAACCGGTCTTACACATCGGAGGTGAAACCGGTCTTACACATCGGTCTCGTTCATCATCGATCTGGTATGAGGCATCGTATGGCCCGATGCATCGCTAAAAGAAAGATCCGGAAACCGGTGTGACGATTTACGATTTAAATCGATATTTCGCGATGTATCGATGTATCGCCCAGTCCTAATTTACTTTATATTGTATGATTCACCGATATTCTAATACATTAAAATTCTATTTAACTTAGAAAATAGTTAATGTTCTTTTTCAATATATGAAGTTTCGGGGCACAGTTTATCAATCAAAGATAAAAAATATATATACAAAGTATTTTAACTTTTCCTAAACACCCGAGAGTTTTATTCAATTACTTCAATTAAATTTTATTATTAATATTCTTACTTACAAAAAGAAAACAGTTTTTTCTCAAGCTCTCTCTCTCTCTCTCTCTCTTTTTTTTTCCACTGAAGCAAGCTATTTTAAAGAATCTCAAATGATATATATAAATATAACATTTCAAAGTAATATCGATAGTCCTTAGCAAAAAGAAAATAAATTATTAAACAATTATCTATTAAATTAAATTTTACAATATTTTACACTATTTGAATTAAATTTTACAGTATTTGAAGAATTAGAATGGAAAAAAAAAGTAAATTTCACCCACAAGAATAAGATTTATTTAAATTAAACTGTTTAAGCATTCGCAATTCATTGAAAAAAGCCCCAGTATTTACTGATTAAAAAAAAAAAAAAGAATTTAATGTAACAGAAAGTCATTAAATCATGCTATGTATAAAAAAAATATATTTTACATTTGCCAAAATAAAAATGTTAAAAATACTCTATAATCTAATACATAAATACTCTATATATTATACAAAATAAAATCAAAATATTTAAAACAGCTTAAATTTACAATTCTTTAATGAATAAACAAAAAATAATAAGACTTACTAATAATTTACTTATGCTCTTGTGCATATTTCAGCATTATAGTACTTGTAAAATTCCTGTAACTTTTAAAACATCCTCTCTCTCTCTCAGTACGATATCGAATGAACAAGCGTGGTGACTTTGCAAAAATAGAAGGGGGTCTAAAATTACGGAGAGGTTTCCTAGAAATTGCTCTGTTCCCCCTATGACCTTCGCGAGTGAATTCCTTTCGGGAAGCAAAGAAAGTAGATGGATACCTCTCTAAGGCTGCGGGCAAACAGCAGTACTTTCAGTTACACTAAAAGAGCAATTTTATTTTACCTGAAAATATATTTCAAATCATATCAAAAATTTGTGTTATAAAAACAGTTTATTTTCCACTTTTCCTGCTGCCTTGTATTCAATAACATATGCTTGCTGAGACAATGAAAGGAATATTTTTTTCGTTTGTTCGTTACAAATATTTTTTTCATGAATCTTGAAAAAAAAAAAAAAAAATAACGCTTACCATTAAATTTGTAGTAAATTATAAGTATAATATGAAAGCTCAATGAACAAAAAATATATATAATTAAATAAACATAAATACGTATTTATGTTTATTTAATTATATATATATATATAATACCATTAAAAGTAGACAAGATTCACCAATGGATTTTATCAATAAAACAATAAACCAAAACGAAGAATTAAATTGAATTATAGTATACAATATTAACCATTGAATTTAATAACTTATAGCACATTGAACATGGAAGGAAAAAAGAATAATATGAATACAAATGAAATTTGTAGAACCAAAGCAGAATCTTCAGGTCCCAAATACTTTGGAACTACAAATGGAGTGTGTGGTTTCATCTTCGTATTTGCCATGAAAAAGCAAAACAATACGAATTTGGGACTACCATCACACAAAAACCAAATTATTAAACAAGGAACAATGATATTTTACAAAAAGGAGTTGAAAGTAAGTAATATATATATGTATATATATATATATATATTTTTTTTTTTTTTTTTTTTTTTGCAAGAGAAAAAAAAAGATAAATTTCAACAAGGGGAAGAGGCAGAAGAATTTTCAACAAATAAATGTGATGAATCATTAAATGAAAGTTTTAAACAATTGTTTAAATATTTTATCCAATAATTCATCATGTTCATCAGTAGTAAGCCACCCCGTTGGTGCGGCGGAAGTGACGTCACAGGGGGGCGTGGCCTAAACCGGAAGTGACGTCATCAGGATGACGTCTTGTTAGACGAGGGTCGGTTGAGTTGTTTTTGGCTGAGAGCGTCTTGTAAGACGAGGTGCCTCCCCCCCCTTTCCCCCCCTTTTTTTGATTGACAGGTGGGCGTGGCCTAAACCGGAAGTGACGTCATCAGGATGACGTCTTGTTAGACGAGGGTCGGTTGAGTTGTTTTTGGCTGAGAGCGTCTTGTAAGACGAGGTGCCTCCCCCCCCTTTCCCCCCCTTTTTTTTTGATTGACAGGTGGGCGTGGCCTAAACCGGAAGTGACGTCATCAGGATGACGTCTTGTTAGACGAGGGTCGGTTGAGTTGTTTTTGGCTGAGAGCGTCTTGTTGGACGAGGTGCCTCCCCCCATTTTTCCCCTACTTGATTTGGACTTTGAATAATTTTTTCAAGTTTGATTTTTCAGTGTCGCCATCTATCGGACTTCTGTGAACTAATGCCGAAGCATTTTGAGAATATTGAAAAAGAATATTTTTTTTTCCCTGACTGGGAATCGAACCCGAGTCGTCGGCATAGGAAGCGGATGCGTTAACCGTTATGCTATCAGTTACTTGTGAGAGAGTAGGAATGAATTGAAGTTATGGGGGGTTCTGAAGATATGACTTTGCGCCTTGATGTGGTTGAATCTAAGAAGTTTGATTGTTTAATGAAGGCTTTGTAGGCTTGTAATTTATTATTTGAATTAGCGAAATGAATGTATTAATGTTTTAGATTTTAATTAATAACGTTACAATTATTTTTGAATTGATTGTTTAATGAACTTTACAATTAATTTTGAATTGATTGTTTAATGAAAGTTTTGTGTAATTATAATTTATTATTTGAATTTGCGTAATGAATGTCTTATTATTTTTAATTTTAAGTAATAACTTTGCAATTAATTATGAGAAATGAATTTAGTTTTCGAATGGGTATTGTTGAATTTTATTTTATTTTTAAATATTTAGTAATAAATAATTATAAATAATTTATTATTATCAATGTATGTTTTCATAGACTTTTTTATTAATGAGTTTTTTCATAGACCTTTTTTTTCATTATTTATACATTTCATGTGTGTTAGAATTATTATTGCTATTATTATTATTTTTTAATACCTGAAAATGGTGCGAAGTGTTTAAATTATTTAATCTAGCTTATTTGTAATTAAAAAATTGATTGAAACATTCTTATTGATTATTATTAATCACTTATTATTATTATTATTACATATTACTCTTTTACTGAACGTATTTTTTAATGAAAAATAAAACTTTTTTTTTCTTTAACTTATCTTTTTTTTTTCACCGAATACATTTTTTAATGAAACTTTTTTTTCTTTAACTTATATTTTTTTTTTCACCGAATACATTTTTTTTTTTTTTACTAAACATAGAATTTTTTTTTTCCTTAACATAACTTTTTTCTTTTTTTTTTTACTGAATACATTTTTTTTTTTTTAATAAAACATAAAGCTTTATTCTTTTCAATACATAATTTTTTTTCTCTTTTACTGAACGTATTTTTTAATGAAAAATAAAACTTTTTTTCTTTAACTTATCTTTTTTTTTCACCGAATACATTTTTTACTAAACATAGAACTTTTTTTTTTTTTTTCCTTAACATAACTTTTTTTTTTTTTACTGAATACATTTTTTTTTTTTTTTTTTTTTTTTTTTTTTTTTTTTTTTTAATAAAACATAAAACTTTTTCCTTTTCAATACATAATTTTTTTTTCTCTTTTACTGAACGTATTTTTTAATGAAAAATAAAACTTTTTTTCTTTAACTTATCTTTTTTTCACCGAATACATTTTTTTACTAAACATAGAACTTTTTTTTTTCCTTAACATAACTTTTTTTTTTTTTTTTTTTTTTTTTTTTTTTTTTTTTTACTGAATACATTTTTTTTTATTCAACATGAACTTTTTTCTAAACACAAAACTTTTTTAAAACTAAACTTAAAACTTTTTCCTAAACACAAAAATAATTTACTCACTATAAAAATTTTTTTTCCAATTCATATCTTTTTCATTGAACATATTTTTCCTAAACATAGAAAGAGAATAAATTTACTAAGCATTTTTTTTTTTCTAATACACAAAAAAAATTTACTCAAGATAATTTTTTTATAAAACCATAACTTTTTTCCTAAGCATAAAAATATTTTTTTTTCCAGAATACAAAACTTTTTTTTTTTTACATAACATTTTTTTTTTCCTGTTTTATCACTGTGTTGAAAATAAGTGATTCTTTTTCTATTAATTTACACATAAATTTTATAATCGATTAGTAAAAAATGATAAAAGCATGATAAACATCGGATAACAGCAATGAACCTTATCCACCAAATACTATCGTATTATCAGATCACTTTGTAAACCAATCCTATTATTTTTAAAAAAAACAGTAGCGCCACCTAGAATTTAACAGATTTTTGTGAATCAGTAGAAATTTATCACACTGTTTATTGTTTTTTCGTCGTATGAAGACATTAAGTGGTGTTCTTTAAGTGAGTGCTGTACAAGAAATTTCTTACTTCAAGAATATGGAATCAGATTTACCCACCCAAGAGATGCAAGTTTCGAATAGTGGAAGATTACCATCTTCATCAACCCAACCATCCTTTTCCTGTAATCAATGTCAAAAATGCTTCTCTAGAAAGATTGCGTTAACCAGACATCAAAGATTCCACTTGGTTAAAAAGCCCTCTGAATGTGAAACTTTCATTCAAAGTACTGATTTAAAACGACATAGTGTAACTCATTCCAAGACACCCACTACATATAAATGCGACGAATGTGGAATGGAATATTATAGAAAGTATTCGTTAAGAATCTGTAAGAGATTTCATAAGACATATCAATGCGATGAATGTTCACTAGAACTCTCTAAAAAATATTTGTTAAAAATTCACAAGAGATCTCATAAGAAGTTTCATGTTTGTGAAAAATGTTCTAACTCGTTTCTATCAAAGTCTGCTTTAACTAAACATAAAAAAAGTCATCGTCAAAAGGAATATAAATGTAAACACTGTGGTGTTATATTTTACTCTGATATTGATTTTTTATTTCACAAAAAAGTTCATTACAGGAATTTCGAATGTAAACACTGTAACAAAACATTTAATGTTGACACCAAGTTTATTCAACATTTGATTAAAATGCATAAGTGAAAAAATGCAAACTTTGTCAAATCATGTGAACTGGTTGATTTTCTGTACAGTTTTATAATTTTTTTGTATTTTTATCATTATCGAGAATGATGAATAAATAATGTGTAAATGAAAAAAAGCTTTTGTCTTGTATTTTTGTTATAACAATTCATGAATTTTAAAAGTCTAGTAGTTATCACACCTGTTCCTCATAAATATTACTATCATATGAAACAGTAAAGAAAATTGATAGATATTTAATATTTAATAACCTCATACACGAAATTACTGTCGAATGAGAATACTAATAATCAATAAAATCAACTGTTGAACAAAAAAATAGTACAAATTACCAAAAATTTAAATGTTTTTTCTACAAAAGTTACAAAAAAAAAATTAATGTACTAATGGCAAGTTACAGAAAGAACTAAAAAAAAATTTATGAATATATTTACAAATTTATTAAAATCACACCTTTTTTCTAGATTACAAACGACAATTTCTTGAAAAAATTAACACCTAATTTGTAAGATTTTAATCCTTGTATTACATACACTCAATAAATATTAAAAATTAAACAAAAAAAATAATTTTTTAGTCTCATCAATAAGCAGAAATTCTATATTAAAAGAAAATTTTCATAGTAGTACCTATAAAAATGAGAGTTTACAAACTGATTTTCATAATTTTATCATATTCAAACTTAATTTTTATACATAAAACATTATTTAATCACATTTTATACTTTCTAATTCAGTAAAATTCAATACTTTTTTAGTTTTTAACCCAATACCACAATATTTATTTACATCAAACTTGATTCTTTACCTTTTATATTTCAGTATTACACAAGTGAGATAAATACTAACTTGGAACGATTATAGAGTTGAAGTCAATTGATTCTATTCGATTTTCACCTTATACACATTGCTCCTACACGAAATTTCTTACCGCTATAATCATCTAATGTATTGAAACTAATCTACTCATAGTTTTAATCAAATTATATATTTCATCTTGCACTTCTGAATTATCGTCTATCAAGGTACTTAAAATACAAATACTATCTTTACAGTTTTTTAATGATGCATAGTGTACATGACTAATCTTTAGTCAGCCCTTCCATAGTATTTTAACATTTCATAACATTTCATTGAATTTTAACTGTCCATATTTCAAATAACCTATTTTCGAAAACAAACTGTGTGAATTTTACCACATAGTATGATTTGGGTTTCACACTTTTCTCAAAATTATCAGATATGTACTCCTCAGAGGAATTACTGTCATATGAGTAAATGAAGAAAATTTAATTTATATTAAAAGTACACGAAATTGATTGAAATATACATGTATTTAATAAAAATAAATAAATAAGCGATTATTTATACATTAAACCTTTACTGTATATATATATTTCTTTCATTATACAGATGTTTCAACAAGATGAACCAAAACAGCAGCAAACTTCAGAAATTTATGATCTGAATGATTCATCCCTAGCACATGTAGCGTTAACGAATAATATATATGTGAGAACTTATATGAGAAATACTAGAATTCGTATATGAAACGTAATAAGAGTAAATATAAAATGATTTGTCTTACTGCCTACGCTTTAACAAGTGCCTTTTTACCTATAATGTTGAAGAGAATCCTAATTGTTTCCATTTATTTTCTATTACAGATATACTCTATATGATACAAACACTTCTTAAGTAAATGGAATTTAACAGAACATACAAAAATCCATACAGGTGAAAAACCTTACACATGGGAAGATTACCAAATGCTGTTTTCAAGGAGACGTGAATCAAAAATGTACAAATCATCATATAAAACATCGTCAGTTATATGTAAACTTAGTGAAGATATACAAAAATTAGTCAGACTTTTGAAGAATTTAGAAATAAAGGAAGATATTTAGACTATTTATCTATCATATTTTCATAACACTTACCACAATATCTCAAACTTAAAATTTGGAAGACATACACACTACTGAAAAGTAATTTTGTTACCCGTGATTCTTCTAACCAGCATGAATGTATAGATATTATTTTGCAATGTATTCTTTAAATGCTTACATTAAATATTCTTTTATATGCATATACCGTTGTGTTTATTTTTCTAATACCTATTACATTAATGAAATAAATAACAGTTTAAGTGAAACGACACTCTCACAACTTAAAAAAGGCATAAGATCATACAAAAAATAAGCAGATGTATGAAAAAATATGCAATTTTACAAAATAATTTCCCTGTTTTCTAGAAATATTAACAAAAAATATTTACAATATAAAAAAAAGTAAAAAGAAAAAACACAAATGTAAAACAAAAAATCACAAAGTGAAAAACTCACAACAAAGTTTAAAAAAAAAAAAATTACAACAAAAATTTTTTACAAAAACCAAAACTTCAAAAACATTTTTTACAAAAAAAAATTTTTTTCAAAAAACATTTTTTACAACAAAAATTTTTTACAAAAACCAAAACTTCAAAAACATTATTTTTACAAAAAAAAAAAATTTTTCAAAAACATTTTTTACAAAAAAAAATTTTTTTTTCAAAAACATTTTTTTACAAAAAAAAATTTTTTTTTTCAAAATAACTTTTTACAAAAGTAAAAAAAAAAAATCACAAAGTGAAAAACTCACAAGAAAGTTTTTGAAAAAAAATTTTTTTTTTGTAAAAAAATGTTTTTGAAAATTTTTTTTTTTTTTTGTAAAAAATGTTTTTGAAAAAAATTTTTTTTTTGTAAAAAAATGTTTTTGAAAAAAAATTTTTTTTTTGTAAAAAATGTTTTTGAACAAAAATTTTTTTTTTTTTGTAAAAAATGTTTTTGAAAAAAAATTTTTTTTTTTGAAAATTTTTTTTTTTTGTAAAAAAAATGTTTTTGAAAAAAAAATTTTTTTTTGTAAAAAATGTTTTTTACAAAAAAAAAATTTTTTGTTCAAAAACATTTTTTACAAAAAAAAATTTTTTTCAAAAACATTTTTTTACAAAAAAAAATTTTTTTGAAAAATTTTTTTTTTTGTAAAAAAATGTTTTTGAAGTTTTGGTTTTTGTAAAAAATTTTTGTTGTAAAAAATGTTTTTTGAAAAAAATTTTTTTTTGTAAAAAATGTTTTTGAAGTTTTGGTTTTTGTAAAAAATTTTTGTTGTAAAAAATGTTTTTTGAAAAAAAATTTTTTTTGTAAAAAATGTTTTTGAAGTTTTGGTTTTTGTAAAAAATTTTTGTTGTAATTTTTTTTTTTAAACTTTGTTGTGAGTTTTTCACTTTGTGATTTTTTGTTTTACATTTGTGTTTTTTCTTTTTACTTTTTTTATATTGTAAATATTTTTTGTTAATATTTCTAGAAAACAGGGAAATTATTTTGTAAAATTGCATATTTTTTCATACATCTGCTTATTTTTTGTATGATCTTATGCTTTTTTTAAGTTGTGAGAGTGTCGTTTCACTTAAACTGTTATTTATTTCATTAATGTAATAGGTATTAGAAAAATAAACACAACGGTATATGCATATAAAAGAATATTTAATGTAAGCATTTAAAGAATACATTGCAAAATAATATCTATACATTCATGCTGGTTAGAAGAATCACGGGTAACAAAATTACTTTTCAGTAGTGTGTATGTCTTCCAAATTTTAAGTTTGAGATATTGTGGTAAGTGTTATGAAAATATGATGGATAAATAGTCTAAATATCTTCCTTTATTTCTAAATTCTTCAAAAGTCTGACTAATTTTTGTATATCTTCACTAAGTTTACATATAACTGACGATGTTTTATATGATGATTTGTACATTTTTGATTCACGTCTCCTTGAAAACAGCATTTGGTAATCTTCCCATGTGTAAGGTTTTTCACCTGTATGGATTTTTGTATGTTCTGTTAAATTCCATTTACTTAAGAAGTGTTTGTATCATATAGAGTATATCTGTAATAGAAAATAAATGGAAACAATTAGGATTCTCTTCAACAATCTAGGTAAAAAGGCACTTGTTAAAGCGTAGGCAGTAAGACAAATCATTTTATATTTACTCTTATTACGTTTCATATACGAATTCTAGTATTTCTCATATAAGTTCTCACATATATATTATTCGTTAACGCTACATGTGCTAGGGATGAATCATTCAGATCATAAATTTCTGAAGTTTGCTGCTGTTTTGGTTCATCTTGTTGAAACATCTGTATAATGAAAGAAATATATATATACACTAAAGGTTTAATATATAAATAATCGCTTATTTATTTATTTTTATTAAATACATGTATATTTCAATCAATTTCGTGTACTTTTAATATAAATTAAATTTTCTTCATTTATTCATATGACAGTAATTCCTCTGAGGAGTACATATCTGATAATTTTGAGAAAAGTGTGAAACCCAAATCATACTATGTGGTAAAATTCACACAGTTTGTTTTCGAAAATAGATTATTTGAAATATGGACTGTTAAAATTCAATGAAATGTTATGAAATGTTAAAATACTATGGAAGGGCTGACTAAAGATTAGTCATGTACACTATGCATCATTAAAAAACTGTAAAGATAGTATTTGTATTTTAAGTACCTTGATAGACGATAATTCAGAAGTGCAAGATGAAATATATAATTTGATTAATACTATGGAAGTGCTAACTCAAGATTAATCATGTATACGATGATTCATTAAAACTGTATAGATAGTGTTTATATTTTAAGCAACTTGATGGACAATAATTCAGAAGTGCAAGAGGAAACATATAATTTGATTAATACTATGAGTAGATTAGTTTCAATACATTAGATGATTATAGCAGTAAGAAATTTCGTGTAGGAGCAATGTGTATAAGGTGAAAATCGAATAGAATCAATTGACTTCAACTCTATAATCGTTCCAAGTTAGTATTTATCTCACTTGTGTAATACTGAAATATAAAAGGTAAAGAATCAAGTTTGATGTAAATAAATATTGTGGTATTGGGTTAAAAACTAAAAAAGTATTGAATTTTACTGAATTAGAAAGTATAAAATGTGATTAAATAATGTTTTATGTATAAAAATTAAGTTTGAATATGATAAAACTATGAAAATCAGTTTGTAAACTCTCATTTTTATAGGTACTACTATGAAAATTTTCTTTTAATATAGAATTTCTGCTTATTGATGAGACTAAAAAATTATTTTTTTTGTTTAATTTTTAATATTTATTGAGTGTATGTAATACAAGGATTAAAATCTTACAAATTAGGTGTTAATTTTTTCAAGAAATTGTCGTTTGTAATCTAGAAAAAAGGTGTGATTTTAATAAATTTGTAAATATATTCATAAATTTTTTTTAGTTCTTTCTGTAACTTGCCATTAGTACATTAATTTTTTTTTGTAACTTTTGTAGAAAAAACATTTAAATTTTTGGTAATTTGTACTATTTTTTTGTTCAACAGTTGATTTTATTGATTATTAGTATTCTCATTCGACAGTAATTTCGTGTATGAGGTTATTAAATATTAAATATCTATCAATTTTCTTTACTGTTTCATATGATAGTAATATTTATGAGGAACAGGTGTGATAACTACTAGACTTTTAAAATTCATGAATTGTTATAACAAAAATACAAGACAAAAGCTTTTTTTAATTTACACATTATTTATTCATCATTCTCGATAATGATAAAAATACAAAAAAATTATAAAACTGTACAGAAAATCAACCAGTTCACATGATTTGACAAAGTTTGCATTTTTTCACTTATGCATTTTAATCAAATGTTGAATAAACTTGGTGTCAACAGTAAATGTTTTGTTACAGTGTTTACATTCGAAATTCCTGTAATGAACTTTTTTGTGAAATAAAAAATCAATATCAGAGTAAAATATAACACCACAGTGTTTACATTTATATTCCTTTTGACGATGACTTTTTTTATGTTTAGTTAAAGCAGACTTTGATAGAAACGAGTTAGAACATTTTTCACAAACATGAAACTTCTTATGAGATCTCTTGTGAATTTTTAACAAATATTTTTTAGAGAGTTCTAGTGAACATTCATCGCATTGATATGTCTTATGAAATCTCTTACAGATTCTTAACGAATACTTTCTATAATATTCCATTCCACATTCGTCGCATTTATATGTAGTGGGTGTCTTGGAATGAGTTACACTATGTCGTTTTAAATCAGTACTTTGAATGAAAGTTTCACATTCAGAGGGCTTTTTAACCAAGTGGAATCTTTGATGTCTGTTTAACGCAATCTTTCTAGAGAAGCATTTTTGACATTGATTACAGGAAAAGGATGGTTGGGTTGATGAAGATGGTAATCTTCCACTATTCGAAACTTGCATCTCTTGGGTGGGTAAATCTGATTCCATATTCTTGAAGTAAGAAATTTCTTGTACAGCACTCACTTAAAGAACACCACTTAATGTCTTCATACGACGAAAAAACAATAAACAGTGTGATAAATTTCTACTGATTCACAAAAATCTGTTAAATTCTAGGTGGCGCTACTGTTTTTTTTAAAATAATAGGATTGGTTTACAAAGTGATCTGATAATACGATAGTATTTGGTGGATAAGGTTCATTGCTGTTATCCGATGTTTATCATGCTTTTATCATTTTTTACTAATCGATTATAAAATTTATGTGTAAATTAATAGAAAAAGAATCACTTATTTTCAACACAGTGATAAAACAGGAAAAAAAAATGTTATGTAAAAAAAAAAGTTTTGTATTCTGGAAAAAAAAAATATTTTTATGCTTAGGAAAAAAGTTATGGTTTTATAAAAAAATTATCTTGAGTAAATTTTTTTTGTGTATTAGAAAAAAAAATGCTTAGTAAATTTATTCTCTTTCTATGTTTAGGAAAAATATGTTCAATGAAAAAGATATGAATTGGAAAAAAAAATTTTATAGTGAGTAAATTATTTTTGTGTTTAGGAAAAAGTTTTAAGTTTAGTTTTAAAAAAGTTTTGTGTTTAGAAAAAAGTTCATGTTGAATAAAAAAAAATGTATTCAGTAAAAAAAAAAAAAAAAAAAAAAAAAAAGTTATGTTAAGGAAAAATAAAGTTCTATGTTTAGTAAAAAAATGTATTCGGTGAAAAAAAGATAAGTTAAAGAAAAAAAGTTTTATTTTTCATTAAAAAATACGTTCAGTAAAAGAGAAAAAAAAATTATGTATTGAAAAGGAAAAAGTTTTATGTTTTATTAAAAAAAAAAAAAAAAAAAAAAAAAAATGTATTCAGTAAAAAAAAAAAAGTTATGTTAAGGAAAAAAAAAAAAAAAAGTTCTATGTTTAGTAAAAAATGTATTCGGTGAAAAAAAAAGATAAGTTAAAGAAAAAAAGTTTTATTTTTCATTAAAAAATACGTTCAGTAAAAGAGAAAAAAAATTATGTATTGAAAAGAAAAAAGTTTTATGTTTTATTAAAAAAAAAAAATGTATTCAGTAAAAAAAAAAGAAAAAAAGTTATGTTAAGGAAAAAAAAAATTCTATGTTTAGTAAAAAAAAAAAATGTATTCGGTGAAAAAAAAAGATAAGTTAAAGAAAAAAAAGTTTCATTAAAAAATGTATTCGGTGAAAAAAAAAAGATAAGTTAAAGAAAAAAAAGTTTTATTTTTCATTAAAAAATACGTTCAGTAAAAGAGTAATATGTAATAATAATAATAATAAGTGATTAATAATAATCAATAAGAATGTTTCAATCAATTTTTTAATTACAAATAAGCTAGATTAAATAATTTAAACACTTCGCACCATTTTCAGGTATTAAAAAATAATAATAATAGCAATAATAATTCTAACACACATGAAATGTATAAATAATGAAAAAAAAGGTCTATGAAAAAACTCATTAATAAAAAAGTCTATGAAAACATACATTGATAATAATAAATTATTTATAATTATTTATTACTAAATATTTAAAAATAAAATAAAATTCAACAATACCCATTCGAAAACTAAATTCATTTCTCATAATTAATTGCAAAGTTATTACTTAAAATTAAAAATAATAAGACATTCATTACGCAAATTCAAATAATAAATTATAATTACACAAAACTTTCATTAAACAATCAATTCAAAATTAATTGTAAAGTTCATTAAACAATCAATTCAAAAATAATTGTAACGTTATTAATTAAAATCTAAAACATTAATACATTCATTTCGCTAATTCAAATAATAAATTACAAGCCTACAAAGCCTTCATTAAACAATCAAACTTCTTAGATTCAACCACATCAAGACGCAAAGTCATATCTTCAGAACCCCCCATAACTTCAATTCATTCCTACTCTCTCACAAGTAACTGATAGCATAACGGTTAACGCATCCGCTTCCTATGCCGACGACTCGGGTTCGATCCCCAGTCAGGGAAAAAAAATATTCTTTTTCAATATTCTCAAAATGCTTGGGCATTAGTTCACAGAAATCCGATAGATGGCGACACTGAAAAATCAAACTTGAAAAAATTATTCAAAGTCCAAATCAAGTAGGGGAAAAATGGGGGGAGGCACCTCGTCCAACAAGACGCTCTCAGCCAAAAACAACTCAACCGACCCTCGTCTAACAAGACGTCATCCTGATGACGTCACTTCCGGTTTAGGCCACGCCCACCTGTCAATCAAAAAAAAGGGGGGGGGGAAAGGGGGGGGAGGCACCTCGTCTTACAAGACGCTCTCAGCCAAAAACAACTCAACCGACCCTCGTCTAACAAGACGTCATCCTGATGACGTCACTTCCGGTTTAGGCCACGCTCACCTGTCAATCAAAAAAAAGGGGGGAAAGGGGGGGGGAGGCACCTCGTCTTACAAGACGCTCTCAGCCAAAAACAACTCAACCGACCCTCGTCTAACAAGACGTCATCCTGATGACGTCACTTCCGGTTTAGGCCACGCCCCCCTGTGACGTCACTTCCGCCGCACCAACGGGGTGGCTTACTACTTTCATCACTTATAACCAATGCAACAAAAATATTATTTTTGCTCTTTTCTTTCTATTTTATAAATTTATATTCCGGAAATTAAAAATATCCATTTTTATTCCAATTTTTCCCCCCATAAAAAATCTTTCAATTAAAATAGGGAGTTTTTATTTATATATTATTAAATAGATAACAAATCGTGCAAAATACTAATGTTTTCAAATAAAATTCCGGTTTTTGCTTCTTTAAAGTCAGGTATGACATCTGTGTTTTTTATTAATAATTTAAGAATAATAATAAAACAAACAAACATAAATTGTAAGGAATTTGAAAAAAACATTTTTATTTATTTTTTACTTTACACTGAATTTAAAACAATAAAATTTATTTTCGAAGAATTTTATTTTACAGGAAAATATATTTTAAATAGAATTAAAATTTTTTGTTATAAAACAGTTTATTTTCCACTTTTTCTACCCCCTTATATTCAACAACATGGGCTTGTTAAAACAAAGAATGCAATATTTTTTTCATTTGTTCATAACAAATATATTTTTTAATGAAACTTGAAAAATATAAAAAAAAATCACGCCTCTGATTAATTTTCCAGCATACTTTTTTGTAATATGAAAGCTCAATGAATGAATGCTTCTAATTGTAATTAAATATTTTGTGCACTTCCTATGAATTTGTATTTTGTTTATTTCAGCTATTAAAATCTAGAGAAATTGAAAATTAATGCATTCATTGTTTCTAGCATGACCATAAAAATATATTTATGCAAAGATATCGAAGTATAGTTTGGAAATATATTATTTTACATCCCTCAAATGTAAATATTTTTACATTTTTACTGATATATATATATATATATAATACCATTAAAAGTAGACAAGATTCACCAACGGATTTTATCAATAAAACAATAAACCAAAACGAAGAATTAAATTGAATTATAGTAAACAATATTAACCATTTGAAATTAACCATTGAATTTAATAACTTATAGCACATTGAACATTGAAGGAAAAAAAGAATAATATGAATACAATTGAAATTTGTAGAACCAAAGCAGAATCTTCAGGTCCCAAATACTTTGGAACTACAAATGGAGTGTGTGGTTTCATCTTCGTATTTGCCATGAAAAAGCAAAACAATACGAATTTGGGACTACCATCACACAAAAACCAAATTATTAAACAAGGAACAAAGATATTTTACAAAAAGGAGTTGAAAGTAAGTAAAAATAATAGTTATCCATAACAAACAAAAAAGATAAAGCTGAATGGAAATATAATTGAACCGGAAAAAATAATAATCGATATTAACATAAAATTAAATTAATAAAATGATTAAAATTAGAATTAAGAGATAACATTCATATTAACATATAACTTAAAACACATTATTGTTACTTTAATCAGTAACATTTATTGTGACTTTACATGGTAAAAACTCATTATCTTAATATAGGATAATAATAATAATAATAAAATATATATATATATATATATATATATATATATATATTCCTTAAATAGTTTTAAACGAAAAAGAATAAATTAATCATCTATACTGTCCTAGATATAAATCTTATAATGTATTTACATTTTTAATAAATGCCACATTTGAAATAATTAAGCTTACTTTAAAAGAAATGAAGAAAAAAAAATACATTTCCTCTCATTAATTAAATATTCGGGTTGGGTAATACCGGGCCTGCACTTTTTAAATCATGAGGGGCCGTTTCAAGCTTGCCCGAAACTGCCCCTCAGTGATGACAGGTCAAATAAACGCAACCGTTTTCTCCCTGCCGAAACGTGTACATTTCGGCAACTGCTGCCGCAAGTAGCGGCGCCTCACTTACGGTACGGTAATGTTTGGCTACAAATGGCCTTAACTCACTATGGCCGCAACGAATACGGCTTCTGGCCGCAAGTCGAGCGTTTGTTGGGCCATGTCATTTGAAAAATTGTAAAATTTTGAAAATCTATGATTTTAATTAAATGTGGAATGTGTATGACAATAAATAGAGAATTTAAAAAATATATTGAGAATATGTAATAGATATAGGTTCAGTATGTAAAATCAAGTACTTTTGAATGATCACACAATGTTTCTAGGTAAGATTTTGATTTTATTTAAATGTACTAAAGTTTTTCAAAAATCTGATAATATATATATCAAAAAATTTTAGAGGAAAAAATACATTATTATTATTCTAAATTTATATTAAACTGAAATGGTGCTTTTTTTCGTAAAATATTTTTAACTTTCTTACAAAACTATGACAAAAAATTTAATGATATATGCATATTTGAACGAGAAATGGGCTTTAAAACAATACTCTGAATTTCAAACTTCTTGGCTGTAGTTCAGTTCACATTAAAAATGCATGCTGAAAAAGAAATCTGTAAACTTTTTCTAGAAAACTGGAATTTTTAGAACTTTTTATGTAACGGTAACAGCAAAAATTGATGTAGCAGAATTATTTACATGATTTTTTGCAGTTGCCGTTACTTTACAAGTTCTGGGAATCCCAGTTTCTTTGAAAAAGTTTAGTAACTTTCAGATTTTTTCTACAGTTTATAACACCAGCGAACATCATAAAATTGTCTAAAATAACTTAGACAACGAAAATTAAATTCTTATACGTATTGACTGACTAAAAAAACTGCTTTTGACTTTTTTGACATTTTGACAGTGATTTTAAAATAGTTAGATAGTTGAAAAAACTGATATTCTGTTCATACAGACAGATAAATTTAACATGATTGCAGTAATTGGTCGTGAAGATTATTGTAATAAAATTTTGAAAGCTATTGAAGAAATGAAATTTTCTTTAATCGTGAAATATCCATTGAATAGAATTAACAGTAAATTAAAAGACATTATAGAAAAAGGATACTGGACAGATCATATGAAAGTGAAATTAAGAATTAATAAACAAGGTGTCATTCCACGTCTTGCTGATAGAGTAAAGGATCATAAAGAAGGTTATCCTTTGCGCTCCATAGTAGTGAGACGTCAAGCGCCAACATATTTTTTTGGAAAAGGCATTTTTCTTATTATTGAAAGATTTATTACCAAGTTCAGACTTTATTGTTAAATCTAGAGCAGACTTTATTGTTAAATCTACAGCTGAATTTGTTGAACGTATCAATAAGATTAAGATTTCTCAAGATTTTATCTTGGCAAGTATGGATGTCAAGTCACTGTTTCCATCAATTGACGTTACAAAAGTTTGTTCTTGTATTAATGATTTGTTATATAATTAAGAAAAAATTAGTAACAATATTAAACTGACATTAAAAAGTGGCTTACAGTTGATCACAAATAGTAACTTTTTTATGTTTGATGGGAAAATTTAAGAGCAAAAAAATGGGGGTTCCAGTTGGTTCTCCTATTTCAGGCTTTCTCGCGGAATTCTAAATGAGATCATATGAATAAAATTAATTAATTGGATTAAAATATTCAATTTACATATGAACTATAAGAGAATCGTAGTTTACCATTTTTAGTTGGCTTTTTAATTAGAGAAAGGGATTCATTGACAAGAACAGTTTATAGAAAGAAAATTAATAGCCAACATATTATTCCGAATTCTGCATGTTCACCTTTTTGTTATAAATTCTCCTCTTTTCGATTCGTGGTTAATAGAGCTTTTCAGGCTTTCAGAATTTTTAAGGAGTTGAATAATGTCCTTAAGATTGCGGGTTCTAATGGGTATAAAACAGGTAGCATCAATAAATTAATAATTTTTTATTAAAAAAATAGGAAAGCTAAATCACAAAATTCTGAATTAATTGAAAGTTTTAATAAAGGGGGAAATCCTGCAAAGTTTAAAAGAGTTTCATTTACATATTTAAAAGGCAGTTTTGAGAGGTTAGAATTTATAAAAGTTTAATATTGAATTGATTAAGACACTGCCACCAAAATTAAAGCGTTTACTTAATAATCAATTTTACCCTATAGGACATGAGGATCATTCAGGGGTTTATTAAATTCCTTATATTACAAAAAATAGTGACTTAAAATATTACATAGGCATGACTGGGAGAAAACTTGGAATTAGAAAAGGTAAAGATGAATCTAATACTAAATTTGGTATTAACACTGCTTTATCTAGATTATATTTAAATGGGGAGATAGAAATTCTGTTTAATGAAAGCAAATTTATGTTTCGTATCAAATTGTTGTCGTAGATTCATTATAAGGGAGTCTATTGAAATTTATGCGCGTAAAAATTTTGTATGTAATAATAATTTTTCTTTTATTATTACTGAGTTATGGTTAGAGTTTATGAATAAATTCCAAATGAAAGCTTGAATAGGACGAACTAAGTTGGAAATTAATTTTGATCATGGTCTATTTTTAATTTATTGTTTTTACAATAGATCGCGTGGTTTTTGTGGTTTAAATCTCATTGTCGCGTGCCGTTTGTGTTGACTGTCAAAACCATTTGTATTTTTATTTAATTAGAATTATGGCTCTTATTAGATTTGAATCGAAACGTGTCAATAATATATATTTTTTAACTTTTCGTTACACTCTTCTCAAGTAAAATAAAATTGTTTATTCAAATTAATACAAAATTTTAAGAACTTTCAACATCTAGTACTTTCTTAGTTTTATATTTTATAAAGAAGTTTTTTTGCCTTTATCAAGGTAGACGTTGATGAAAACTGTTTTAACTATTAAACTGTGATTTTCGTGTCGCATGTGAAGTTACTAAATTATCATATAACTTCTTAAAATTATATTAATAACACTTTTATTAATACAATATTTATTAATTCGTCTAAACTAATTTCGTTATTTCAAGATTTAATTTAAAGACAACATATTCTCACCTGGATATTTAGAGAAATAATCTGGTTACCTTAACTTGATGCGCCACTTAAAAGTATTAGCAAGTTACCAAATCAGGACACCCACTTACCTGTAAAATAATGAGAAAACATGAAGATAAACTTCATAAGAATTAAACTTTACAATAAATGGAACATGCACTGTAAAAAAAAACAAAAAAAAATTCTGTAATCCTAAAGATGTAAAGATGCCGAAATCTCTACGATTACTAACATTTTATCTGTAACCTGGGTTGCAGTTACATGAAAAATTCTTGGAATCCCAGTTTCCTAAAAAAATCTTAGTAACGTTACAGATTCTTTTATTTTCAGTGCAAATCTGTATCTGTTACATGAAATTTTGCTGTTGCCATTACTTAAAAAGTTCTAGGAATACCAGTTTCCTGGAAAACGTTTAGTAACTTTACAGATTTATTTTTACAGTGTGGGTAATAGAGAGAGGTAAGAGTGTGGGGAACGTCCATTCATAAATTTAAAGAATATTTCAGCAAATTTTCATAAATAATACATTTTCATAATTTTTTAAATATTTTATTAAAATGTACATTTAAGATAAAAATCAATGTAATAAGTTAAATGCCCTTGTATTCCACTCACGTAACATATATCTAATGTGTAACAAAAAGCATTTTGCTTGCCTACATGTTACATCAAAATTTTGTTACTTTTGTGATACTTTGGAAATAAGAGTAACAAACATTTGATTTAATATATAGAGAAGCAAAATACATTTTGTTACACATTAGATATATTGAATGAGAGTAGACTACAATGGTCAAATAAATAAATAAAAAATAATTGGAATTTTTTAGGAAATTTGCTCGAATGATTAGAAAAGAAACAGTGACCGTTCTATGTGCAAGTGATTAGATTGCGATAAGCAAGTGATATTTTGCTAGGATTAATAGCAACATATTGATATGAATAGTATCGCTAGTTTCAGTTATGTTTTTGGTGCAGTCGAGACTTGTATGTACTCAAGAAAACAAGCAGTAACAAAAACAGACAATACATGTGTGTTTCAAAATTCTTTGCCAATTTAGATCTTTCTTTTTTACTTAATTTGTTATAGATTAAGAATTTAATATATTTCTGATAATTTCACGATTGTTTAGAATGACAAAATTATGAAAGTGTTCGGATATAAAACGTTTCTTTGTATCTTGTGAGAGAGGGGTGGTAAATCAATTTTCGCACAGGAAAATAGATATAAAAAATATTCACACTCGTGCTCATAAGTGTTTGTAAAAAATGTGATTTATCTACTTGGATTCACAATTAGTTTATTAAACTCAAATGCGCTCTTTTATTAAGATAGAAGTACAAAAGGAATACCTTTTATAAATTCATTATAAATGAACAGATTAATTTTAAGGCACTTTTTAATTAGCCCACCACAGATTAAAAAAGTTAATGTAATGTTTTTGTCCTTGTTAATCGAACTGCTCGCGAGATAAGTTTAGATATTTTTAAATAAATTTTTCTGCATTGGATCTCTGAGGAAATGCATCTCTATATCGCACGTTTTTTTTACATTTTTGGTTTTCGTTGAAGATACTTTTTATGACGCCTGCATTTGCAGGACGGGTTTCGAAAGTAAAAGTAACTTTTTAAAAAATATTTGCAACTAAAATGGAATAAGTAACAAATGGGCGATGTAGAGATACAAGCAGCTATCCAATGCAAATAAATGAATAAATAATAATAATAAAAATGTCGAGCAAACGAGATATTAGCAAGTAACTTCCTTGTAGGATTAGCATTATTGGAATGCTTTGCCTGACAGGGACAAAAGACTTAACCTCATTTGGAACGAGCGACACATATACGTGCGCAAAAATGCTAAAGAATTCTTGTTTATCCCCATCAGCAAAAATATTCTGTAAAATTGGTCAAATAAAATTGGAGCATTTTAGCGATTTAATAAGACACAAATTTCTGTTTTTAAAAACCGGTGACAAAACATTAAAAATTTCGTAAAAGGCTCCCGCTGCTAATGATACTTCACTGAATGCTCACTAAAATATGCAAATTCGGAAAAAGCAAAGAACATAAACTAAACATTTTAGATATAGAAACTAGAAAATAATTTTTAAATAAAAAATAAAAGGTGTAATAATATAAAAAAACATTTTTAAATTTAATATGTATTAATTTATAACTATGATTTGAGATATCAAATTAGAAATATTAAAAAGATAGTTTAAATAATGGTTCCTTTTATCTTTTCTGTTGAAAAGAAGCAAAGCAGATTTTTAGATATTTTTAAATAAATTAACTTGTTTGCACGTATTGCGAAATGGAAAAAATATTGTGAATTTTTCAATATAGAATTTAGTGCTCACGGGAAGCAAATTAATATATTAAGGAAAATGTAGTGTAAAAACATGAATTACCGACAAAAGATCAAATGTGATATCCAAAATGAGTATTTAATGCTTATGAATTATAGGTTAATAAAAAAATTATTATTGTTGTTATTTATTTATTTTCTGTGGAATTCTACTAACAATTTTATAACTATTGCCAAATACCTCCATATTTTGTTACTTGCACTGTAAAAAAACTAATTCTACAGAAGTAAAGTTGCCGAAATCTGTATGATTACTAACAGATTATCTGTACATTGTACAAGAAAAGATGCAAATCTACAGAATATTTTTTGTAAATCTACAGAATTCTGTAACTTTACAAAAGAACTTTTTAAAATTACCGTTATCTTACTAAAATTCTATCTGTAACCTAATTTGTAGTTACATAAGAAGGAATCCCAGTTTCCTAAAAAAAATATTAGTAACCTTACAGATTTTTTCGATTTTGAGATCAAACCTCTAAATGCTATATGAATTTTTACTGTTGTTGTTACATAAAAAACTTTAGGAATCCCAGTTTTAAAGACAAATTTTATTGATTTAACAGTTTTATATATATATATATATATATACACTATATTGCCATTGATTATGGGACACTTGCGATTTTAGACATTTTACTAAATATCTAGAAAAATACATGAGGAATCATCTCGAAACTCTTAGTGTATAAATATAATAGTATACGTCATACATCTCCGTGAAGATTTTTTACCGAAACTCCATAGGGGACCGTCAACAAATTAAAAAAGAATGAATATCTTTTGAATAACCCTGTCAAAACTAATGTCGCAAAAGCGCTCAAACTCTAGATTATGATTGAATGCCTTATTGTAATACACTGTGTTCATTTTTATGCAAATAGCATGCATACTCGCAGAGTAATTAAGGTTTTTATAAAAATGGCCCCAAATTTTTCTAAGTTTTTCAATTATAATTTTCAGAGTTCTTAAAATAAAATAATTTTTTTTTTCAGAAAATATGACAAACAATATTGCACACAGTACCCTGTAATTAGAATTAAAAAATAATAAAAATTATTTGAAAAATGAGTAGGTTTACTAAATAATTTTTTACTGCGCATGCGTCAAAGATATCAAAATTTCATTTGCATATTATGTTAGCTAAATGTATAGAGCAACTTTTGTAAAAGTCTCAAAATTATAGCTTGAAAATTCTGAAAGTAATCGTCTATAGAAAAAGGACAAAATCCGTTGTTTCCAAAATGAAGCAAAAAAATGAGGGATTTTATCCAAAAGTAGTCGTAACATCCCGTATTGTGTATTCTATATTGACACTAATCAATGAATATATGGATACAACCCCTCTTGTTTTTGCTTCATTTTGAGAATAACGGATTTTCAACTTATTCAATTGACGATTATTTTCAGAATTTTCAAGTTATGATTTTGTGACTTTCACAAAAGTTGCTCTATACATTTAACTAACATAATATGCAAATGAAATTTTGATATCGTTGACGCATGCGCAGTAAAAAATTATTTAGTAAACCAACTCATTTTGTATACAATTTTCATTATTTTTTAATTCTGATTACAGGGTACTATGTGCAACGCTGTTTGTCATATTTTCTAAAAAAAATATTATTTTATATTGAGAACTCTGAAAATTATAAGGAAAAAATTTGGAAAAATTTGGGACCATTATTATAAAAACCTTAATTACTCTGCGAGTATGCATGCTATTTACATAAAAATGAACACAGTGTATTATAATAAGGCATTCAATCATAATCTAGAGTTTGAGCGCTTTTGCGACATTAGTTTTGACAGGGTTATTCAAAAGATATTCATTCTTTTTTAATTTGTTGACGGTCCCCTATGGCGTTTCGGTAAAAAATCTTCACGGAGATGTATGACGTATACTATTATATTTATACACTAAGAGTTTCGAGATGATTCCTCATGTATTTTTCTAGATATTTAGTAAAATGTCTAAAATCGCAAGTGTCCCATAATCAATGGCAATATAGTCCCATATAGCACACTTGCCTCCCCAGGATGTCCTGGGGAGGATTCACATCCCAGGACCGTCATCCCCCAGGCATCCCTGAGGATGCAGAAAATTGTCACCAGGAGGTCCTCAGGAACCGAAAATGTCCGCTTTACAGCATCCTGGCACGCTCCCCAGGACCTCCTTCAGGGTCCTCCCCGGGAGGTTCTGGGGAAGTTTTGAGGAAGTGATAAAGGAGGATTTTAAGAAACTTCAAGGTCACTAATATGTTCAAAAAAAATTTAAATTAAAGC
Source organism: Maratus speculifer (assembly GCA_964019185.1). Classification (NCBI taxonomy): domain Eukaryota; kingdom Metazoa; phylum Arthropoda; class Arachnida; order Araneae; family Salticidae; genus Maratus; species Maratus speculifer. Next base: position 261,427,084 of record OZ025294.1, on the reverse strand, counting down.
TATGATCTAATTTAAATTTTTTTAGAAGAAAACACGAATGCTTTCTTTTCTTTCTACTATTCAGACAGATTTACATATACAGAGATTATTCTGTAACAAATTTTTTACCTTCATTTTTCCTGCTGGATTTGAACCCGAGTACCTTGGTTTTCTGGACGCGCGCTCTGTCCGTTATGCCGTAGGGCCAGTAAAGAAAAAAGATTTCTTAGGTATACATGTATTTTTACTCCGCTTTTGAAACTTAACACTACGAAATGTCCTCATTTTTTGTGCCTTTTTCATACATTCGACATAAATTTAAATTAATAACTCTAAATAAATTATCAATAATTATTTGTTTTAACATAAATGTCTTCGAATTTAAAATTTTTTTAATGAAATTGTATTTTTAAATGATAAAAATATCCTTTTAGCTTTTAATACTTAAAATCCGTTAAGATCGTTCTGTAGTTAGAAAATTGATTATGAACTATATATTTTGACACACAATGAATGATGCAAAACGTTTCTGATGATATCCCCTATAAAATTTAATTTTAGTTAGTAAAAATATTATTTCCAGAGATTAAAATAGCAAGAGATTAAAACACATAGTTTCCTTAAAATTATGATTTTTTTTAATGATTGACAAATAAAGACTAAGTGAATCCTTTCAAAAATAAAACTTTTTTGCTCTTTCTCTCTCTTACTTTTTTTACAGAAATTTTAATCAATTTTTTTTTCTTTTTTCTCTTGGTGCTCTTATTAAATGAATTTATGAAAAAATATATATATAAATTTGCTTAGTCTTTTCTTTCCTAATTTTTACTCTTTGAAATATTTCATTGTTTCAGTTTTATAGAGAACCCCACCAGCGGCCAAGAGATTCTGCTCTCGAAACTAGTAGATGTGAGGGGCTGAGTTTGTACCCAATCGCACCCGTCGGCCTAATCGTTCGGAGTTTTCCACAGTTTTCTTCGAATCTTAAACTTCCTTGCGTAAATACGGGTTAGGTTCCTTTAGAAAGACCCTCCGGAGGGCAGCAACCCTCCTCCTTAATGTGTCCTTTGATTTTTATTTTTTATTTATTTTTATTTATTTTTTTTAATGATTGACAAATAAAATCTAAGTAAATCCTTTTCAAAAATTAAACTTTTTTGCTCTCTGTCGCTCTTACTTTTTTTTTACAGAAATTTTTATCGATTTTTTTTTTCTTACGCTTGGTAAAAGGTGCTCTTATACGAATTTATGAAAAAAAATTATAAATTTGCTCAGTCTTTTCTTTCCTATTGGGCTAGTTCCTAGTTCGTTTCATAGTTAACAGTTAAGAGATTCTGCTCTCGAAACTGGTAGATAGGAGGTGCTGAATCGCACCCATCGGCCTAATCGTTCGGAGTTTCCCGGGGTTTTCTTCGAATCTTAGACTTCCTTGAGTAAATACGGGTTAGGTACCTTTAGAAAGACCTTCACTGAGGGCAACACCCCCCCCCCTCCCTTGATATGTCCCTCATGTTGATAATTGGCCGTCATAAATACAACCAATCAACAAACACGTTTTAAAGTGATTAGGAATGTTTTGGCGAGTATTTATTAACGAATAATTAAATCCGTTACTTATGAAATTTTTACACGACGATACGAGTTGCAGATGTTCGGATATTTATCACTTGTCGCGGGATTAAAAAATACGGTAAAAGCACTGTATTATTTTATAACATTGTAAAAATATTAAAATTCTGCATTGTCATTGAAAACACACCATTGCAGAAATTTATATAATTTAATTGTAACAGGATTTGGTGTGAAAATCAATTGTAAAATACCATCATTACACTGAAACACTGCTTGAATTTGAATGAGATAAAATAAAAACTATTAATGAAATTTGAATCTGTCACAAAACCTTTTTATTTTCTTATTGTTATAAATAAAATTAATTTACAGTTAAATCTCCATTTAGCAGTCTTTAAAATTGTATAGAAATTTTTATGATCATAAAAAATACAACATGCACCATTTTTCATTTAATTAACGACGGGAAATATTTTTGTTAATTACTTGAAATGTAATTTTAGTAACTAAGATTTTAGGCAATTTAAAAAGCCTGAAAAAACTGATATCTTTATTTAAAATATAAGATGTTTTTATCAACTAATTATTTTTTAAAAATCTCAAACTAATATATGTATCCATATACTTTCTTTTACACCTACAAACAAATTTGTTTTACTAACCTAAAAATAGTTTCACTTCTATTCTTGGAATAACACCCTTTTTTTCCCCTCTAGTTCAGTGATTTCCACGAAAATTGCTGTTCGCCTGCTTCTCCGCTGTCCAAATTGATTGGAGGGGCGTGATTAGCTATTGAGTGTCTAAGTGCTGGAGGGATGACTGTCTATGCGAGTATTGTATGCTATTGCAATGCAGTTGCTTATATTAATACATTCATTGTCACTTAACTAAGGATAGCCGAAGAAATAGAATAGAAAATCGATTTGTTAAATGAAAGTTTTAAGTGATGGCAAAATACTCTTCAGTTAAAAATTGTGTTAAACTATTTGTTATTTATGAAATACAGATAAATATTTATGTGTAATTTCAAAATCTATAATGTTATAGATATTTCAGAAGTTTTCTTAATGAAAACTTCATTTTATCTTTCAGAATTTAAATAACAATAATAATATTATGTTTGGTAATCTATAAAAGAAATTAGAAAAATAAATTGTTAACCAATCCAATTTACATTAAAAAAAATTAATTAAAACAAAATAGGCTAAACCTTCAGAAATGGCATTTAAATTGATGCTTCTATTTAGCTAACATTTTCTTATCCTCAACATTCGGTAGGTAATTGATAATAACCTGAATTAAACTTTTAAGTTGCGTGAATTTATATTTTTTAAACGGAAAATCTTTTCAAATAAACCACCTATAGGTATACATTTGGGAAATGGGGGGGGGGAGGTGCAGCCCAATATTTATATATTTTAAATCCAAATATACCATTTTAAACTGAATTGCAGTACTATCTTTGAGTTGATGTTATGTGCTGGGATAAAAATATCTAGTTTCGTCGCGACAATTCTGTTTATTAATTATATATATATATATGTATATATATAAACATTTTATATCTGATAATAAGATGCATCACGACTCGATTTAGATAATTTTCATAACATAGTTTTAAACGGGTATTTATGAACAAACTTACGTTAATAGTCTCTTTTTTTTCTTTCCATAAATTCCTTTACCTCTGAATTTCAGAAAAAAATACATGTACTAGAATTGTCTTCTATTTAAAGATTTTAGAGTTTTAATTTAGAAACTTACTATTTAATTCATTTAAACAATTTAGTTCATTTAATTTCTAAATTAATAAAAAAGGAGTAATAATAAAAAACCAAAACGCAATAGGTTATTTATTAATAATTAATAAAATATTGATAAACGAACAAAATTTGGTTTAGAAGATACATAATAGTAATTAGTATATAAAAAAGGAATTAATTGAAATAATAAATTAAAATTTTTTAATTTAACTAAAAAAGATTAAAAGTTATAGCAGTAATTAAAAATTATAAAAATTTAATAACAATTATCTAATTTGCTTAAAAATAAGTAATCGAATTATTAATAAAATATAATTAACTCATTAAAATCGATACCGATTAAATTGAATTCACTATTTTAATAAAAAAACAATTGAGTATTGTACTCCAGAATCATTCATAAGATGGCGCCAGCACTGTGACTTCCTGGGCACTTCCCCAAGAATGAATAACTGGGTACTTCCCCAGGAGTGATTTCCCAGGTACTTCCTCAGGAGTAGCATCCCTGGGAAGTTGCTCCGTGGGACGTTACTGGGAGCTCATTCCTGAGGACACCGTAAAAGACTCCTCCTCAGGACGACCTGATCTTGTCATTTTAGTTTTAGGAGGAATATGGGATAACTTGGAGCTCCTGGGGAGGTATTGAGGAGCTTTTGTGCTATATGGGGTGTATATATATATATATAGAACCATTGGATGATACTACAAATCAACATCAATATGTGAAATAACTCGTTAATGACAAATTATATCAAACAGAGGAATTGTCAAATTTGGAATAATATACATACATATATAAATATATATATATATATATATATATAATATTAATACAGACAAAATTTATTCCTTTGTAGCCAATACTTAAAACAAATTCGTAATCTTACACCACTTTGCTCCATAATTAAATAAAAAAAAGAAAAACAGGACAGGACAAAGGAAATAATTTTACTGATACTTTGGAGAAATATCTTGTAAATATATTTTTCTTCCTGTCTAATCGAAAGAACGGTTGCTATTTCTTTAGTTCTATCGATTGTTATATCGTTATTTTAAGTTTGTGTTCGGGTATTAGTATTTGAAATATTTTAAATCGTATTTTCAGAACATCTAAAATCTGACTTATTGTAATTTTTGAATTAAACATTTTTAAATTAAAAAACTGTTTTCATGCTACCCACTTTGATGGATCGATAAACTTAATTAGAGAGCAGTTTTCTTAAATGCGGTTTTTCCTCCATTAATCGCTTAACCATTTTTTTTTCAATTTAAATTTTTTTAGCTCTCAAAATTATTTTTACACTAAAACATATCAGTAGCCGTAATTTATTTATTCATTTATCGATTTTTTTACTTTTTCAAACGTGTCATCTATTTCATATCATCTATTTCATGTCATCTGCTAAAATACCAAAATATATCTTTCTCTATAAAATATTAAGATTTACAGAATTCCGTCTCTTCAAGTGATGCTGACAGCATGATTATTTTGATCTTACTTTCAGCAATATATCCTAGTTTTTTATGGACAGTTTTAAGTGTCAAGTTTTTTCCTAAGTGATTTGTAACTTCCAGAGAAACAAAACTGAAGACCATAGATATTAATATATACTTTTCTTATCTCTAAAAAATGTAGAACAATTTATACACTTTTATCTATGTGAAAAAAAAGAAAAAACTTAGAAACGATAGAGTGGATTTAGAATCACTTGACATGGCTGTTACATTATTTCTACATACTCTATCTGTTTAAAGTTAAAAGTATACTTTTTCTAAAAAAAATAATGTTTCATACATTATAAAGTTTAAATATTATTCGGCCTATTACTAAATTCGGCCGTAGTCACTCTCTAGATCTGTATATTGGAATTTCTATAATTCTCTCTATTATAAGTTTTATTTCAAAATAAATAGGCTTTCTCAACAATCATTTGAGAATAAAACCGTTTAAGTATACATATACGTTGACAAGATTAAGAGAAAGAAAAATAAATCAGATAACAATTAATAATCTCAAATAACTATACACATACAATTTAAAGAAATATTAACGAAATGTTGAGGAAAATATTTATAAAGAATGTTGGATTGTTCGTATCCATTTAATATGTTTAAAGAGGAAAATATAGTTTTGTCATTAAAAAAAGATTTAAAAAATAAAAATGTTATGAAACTGCAACCGGTCTCTTTGGGTCAGCAGTCGTAATTTTACCACATTTGCATAGCTGTAATTCTTTATGACAGCAAGATTTTGTTGTATCGATTTTCTATACATCTGATATGTATGAAAGAGTTTTAGAAGTCATATATATTGAAAAGATTAAGCGAATTAAGAATAAATCATGTAAAAAATAAGATATCAAGTACATTTTGTTAAAGTAAAATATCAACAGAAGCCTAAAACGAACTACGGAGTGAAAGTTTAACAAGAATGTTACATTATTTCTACAAACTTCATTTATTTAAAGAAAAAAAAGTACTTCTAAAAAATGAGGTTCAGAAAATAAAATTGCTCCGGTAGCATTAAATAAGCTGTAGTCGTCTTTACTACATTTGTATTGAACTGACATAGCTGACCCTTTCTCTGTTATAAAGTATTATTATTTTTTTCAGGATAAAGGGACTTTTTTGCACCTTTTTTGTATACAACAGTTCCAAAATACACATAATATATTGCAAAGATTAAATACTTGAAAAATAAATTAAGTATATATAAAAATATTTATTATCTTTTTTAAAACAAAATTAGCAGAAATCCTATCGAATGATTGAACGAAACGTATAACACGAATGTTACGTTGTTTCTACGTAGTTCTTTTGTTTAAAGTGGAAAAGGTGTTTCTAAACAAGGACGTTTAGAAAACAAAACTGCTACCGGTAGCATTAAGTCGCCTGTAGTCCTTTTAATATACTTGTATCAGATTGGCTTAGCTGAAACTCACTCTGTTAGGAAGTTTTATTTCATTGTTTCATTGTTTATTTATTTATGTATTTAATAAAGATAAAGTTATCTTTTTTGCACCTATTTAACATAACATAGTTTCAGAATGCATGAACATTGCCAAAATTAAACGATACAAAAACAAAAAAAAAAAAATTGGATAAAAAATGAAACCGTTAAATATCAATATCTATCTATCTATCTATCTATCTATCTATCTATGTATATATATATTGTCTTTTTAAGAAACTATTAGCAAACACGCTATAGAAGGATTGAACGAAACGAATATGAACTTTGTTTTTTCCATTCTTCTTATGTTAAATATATATTTACCACTAAAAATAGTGAGGGTCAGGAAAATCAATCTCAAGAAATACTGCCGGCAGTATGAATCATAATTTATATCGGTGGCACATACAAGCATTTTATCTCTAAATCTTTTATGGGGCAATCTTACATGCCAAGGCGTCATCATAAGGGATAATGGATCATATATGTATTTTTTAGTATCTAAGCTCTTTAAAAATTTCTGAGGATAAAAGCTATAAAAAATGAATATTTTTATGTATACATGTATCTTGTTGCAAGTCTGCACTTATGAAAGGACATTAAAATTGTATTTGCTTGTTGAAAGGAATTCATACTTTGAAAACATGCGAAAATAAATATTTCGTTTTTCTATAAAGAGATATTATATGTTATTTAATAGATCACAAAAAGGATAAACTGCTTTTTCTAAGCGACAGAATTTTTGAAATAAAATGTATTGATTTTACGTATATTTTAGACAAATATTTACATAGTATGAATTGTAAGAATGAATTGTAATTTATGTTGGTGGCACATACAAGCATTTTATCTCCTAATCTTTTATGAAGCAATCTTCCATGCCAAGGCTTCTTCTTAAGTGATAATGGGTCATATATGTATTTTTTAGTAGCTAAGTTCTTTAACACTAGAACACTTGAAAGAAGTCTGACTGCGATTATGTGATTAAATTTCAATTCAAGTCAGTTTTATTTTATTTTATTATATATGTATATATGTATATATAAGCTGTAAACAGTGAATATTTTTATGTATATATGTATTTTGTTTCAAGTCTGCCCTTTCGAAAGGACATTAAAATTGTATTTGCTACTTGGAAGCAGTCTATATATGGAATACATGCGAAAATAAATATTTCGTTTCCCTTTAAAGATCTATTATATGTTATTTAATGGATCATAAAAAGGATAAACTGCTTTTTATAAGCGACAGAATTTTTATTGCAATGTGTATTGATTTTATATGCTGTCAGACAAATATATACACGTTGAGGAATTCCTTATAGTGATTCCAATTTTAAGTTTTTATATTTTATTATATTTTTTAAATAGTTTTTGGAATTGTAATGGATTAAATTAATAATTGAAAAAAATATTTTTTTTGAGTGATTTGTTTTTTAAGTCCGTTTTAACTCTTTATTGATCATTCTATTTATACGAGAGCATTTCTTTTTAAATTAAATGCAGTTTTTTTGTTAAAATTTAAAATTGTCGTGAAATTAAAAAATTTTTATGCAAACTTGTATCTTGTTGCATGGCTGCACTTCTGAAAGGACATTAAAATTGTATTTGCTATTTGAAACGACTCTATACTTGAAATACATGCGAAAATAAATATTTCGTTTCACTTTAAAGAGTTATTATGTGTTACTTAATGGATCATGAAAAGAATAAACTCCTTTTTGTAAGCGACAGATTTTTTTTTACAAAATGTATTAATTTTATATGTGTGGCTTCCGGTAATAACCAGGTAAGGCACATTTTTAATATTTTGAGTAATTAACGTTTAAAGTTTTCAAAAAATGTCTTTTTATCATTACTTTTATAAAACAGGTTAAAAGTTAATAATTTTCACTACATTCAATTAGGATATAAGAACCTCTTTTTTTGTCAAAATAGTTATATAAAAATGGCTTATATTAATTGAGAATCAATTAAAAAATTTAACTTTATCTGGTTATTGCCGTTTTACTTTTATTTTTAATAAGTGTAAAACGGTATTAACCAGATATAGTTGCAGATATTTTTAATATATGTAAACAAAATGAAATATTTATTTACATTTTAAACAATAATTTCACAACAATTAAATACATTGTCATTTTTTTTATCAAATTGAATTAAATTATTTCATTTTTTATTAAATTAAAATTAATACATCTGTGGCGTTGTCTTTTTTTTAAAAAAAATACTTTTTAAATTTAATATCTAATTAAAATTCATAATTTCTGTTCTTATTATGATAAAAAAAATTTCATTTTTACCAACTTTTATTGCTACAATTGTTTATTTGTATTATAGTAAAAGAATACATAGGATTAATCAGATCATTTAATGGATCATTTAATGGCTCGCTACGCTCGCCAACCCCCCGCGAAATCGCTTCGCGATTCCAAGTTGTAAACTACCCCTGCTTGCTACGCTCGCCAATACCCTATGGAATCCGTTCGGTATTGCTTTGCAATCCCGATTGGAATAGCTTCGCGATACCTTATTTTCCATACACTGTTAAAAAACTGCTGCATTTTGTTGTTACGCACTCCCCTGCTTGTATAGAAAACGGTTACTTGGCCGTGAAATGGAGCTTTTTCACTGGTTGGAATAGAGATATTATATACAAGCGGTGGAGTGCGTTGCAACAAAATGCAGCAGATTTTTAACAGTGTACACTCAATTTTGGAATTTATCCCTATCCTCATTGGTCGAAGCATAGACGGAGCCCTTTCCTAATTGGTCTATTCGACTCATGGAAGGTGTGGTCGGACGTGTTATTTCCGGAAACCTTACACATCGGCATCATTCCAGGAGTAATTCCTAGATATTTGTTTAAGGCTAGTTTTTTTTTTTTTTTTTTTTTTTTTTTTTTTTTTTTTAACTATAGAAGGATATCTTGCATGTTAATATATAATTTATGTAATGCATAATGATGAAGGAGACATACAAAAAATATAAAAAATTGTGTTAATCGTTATGATTGAAAATAATCAATATGTTTGAACATAATTAATGGTCGGTTACCGTCTGTTAAATTGCTGTTTGCAAAAACCAAATATTTACAGACATTTTAATTGGTAAAAGAGGCGTTTGACAATAAGCAAAAATAGATATTTGAAGCTTTATACCACTTTATCAATATGATGTTACTGTCACTTACCGCCTTTATAATCAGAAATATTCATATAAATATTTGATTTTCTATAAACCTAATCCATATCTAATGTATTTTTCTCAATATATTTGTTTAATAAACTTTTTTATCAAAATTAAAATGTGAAGATTACTTACTTTTAAAAGACTACTAACATACAAAAAATAATCAAATTGAGGATATAAAATAATCTGTGCCATTTCCTTTACTATATAATTCCAACATACTTTGAAAACTTATTTCTAAAAAAATGAAATTTTATTTGAGTTTCTCATTAAAATGTAATATATTTCACAAATGAGTTTTAGAATAACTCGTTCTTCAATGCTTTTCTATTTTATTTAAGTTCAAAATAGCATTCGAATAAAATAGTTTAGAAACAATCTAATAATACTTGTATAACAACTTTAACATTTTAATGATTTAAATTCATAAGACTATTCTATTGCCATAAGATTGACGGAAAATCTGACTCAGCATTTAGGGTTTTTAAGATTTTTAAGGTTATATATACAGGTTTCGTAAGCTTAAAGGACAATCAAACTCCTTTTACGAGAATTTTTTTATAAAGTATTATTTGACTTATTTTATGAAAAACCATTCTAACTTTAGATACAGCGACTACTACTTTAAGAAATTTCTGACAATAAAATGCCTAAAATCCCCTGAATATCTTCATGCGGTAGAATCCTGATATAGACGGTTGCAGTTTCTATCACCTCCTCAATTTACCTCGATTAAAAGTAACTATCTGGAAACAAATTCATTTTACTACGTTGTAACAACTGTAATAAATATGAATATGAAATAAGTAACATTTACATCTGGTGGGTCCTAAATTTTATGCACTATTAATGTAAAAATAGTTCACTTTTCGTCGATATGTGCCGCTGCATCATCGCAAGCTACAATAATGGTCAAATTAACATGTAAATTTGGATAAAATTAGTTGTATGTGTTATTCTATTTAGAGATTGAAACACAAAAAAAAACAATTATTGTTTTATTAGTATTTTATTTCAGCATTATTGTCGAAAATTTGAACTATTTTTACATTTATAATTCATTAAATTTTAGACCCGCCAAATGTAAACGTCACCCATTTCATATTCATATTTATTATGGTTACTAAATAATTGAATTTCGAATTGGAATGTTTACTTTCGTCTCCCTATATAATGTAAAACGATATTTAAAACATTTTTATAATATCTATTCGATAAAAAGGGACCCCCTTCATATTAAAATCAGTTTGCCAGAATAAACTGTATAAATTCTTTTACCAGCATGCTTTTTTTAATATTTAAAAATTCAGTCTCCAAATTACAAATAAAATTTTTAAATAGCAAATAATTTAAACTGGCATGTACTTTAAATTTAATTCACAATAGATTCTAATTTATTCGAAATAAAAATATCATTTGTGTAGTATTTTTATAATAATGTAAACATTTAGGGGGAAATTCCGAAAAATGATCAACATGCGATTGTTTTTAGTTTTAATAAAAATAGTGTTAGACTTTTTTTTTTAAATTTTTCATACATTTATTTATTTATAGAGATTTTTTACTGGTTGTGTGATCGTTAAAGTTAGTTGAACGAATTAGTCTTACAATATTTGTCCGGAATGGCTCAGTTGGAATAGGATAGATGAATTCTGTCTGTACACCCTGGTTCGAATCCTGGCCCGGACTTTTTACCCGAATTTGGAAAGTTCATATCTGTTGTATATTTGTTTGAGAAGCAATTATGCATAATTAAAAAAAGCAATACAGATTTCAATTTTTACAAACAATTAAACAAACTGTACGAAAAATTTATTTATATATTATGTAAGGGAATTAAATTTGCTTTTTTTAACTTCATTTTTTAAACCTTCAGTATAAGATCTGCATACTTTTACAAACCAAATTTCTCTTTGTTTCTATTTAAATGTAAAGCCATAAAGTATCGAAATTAATCCCTTTTTTATCAGACAGGAATATCTATTAATTTTCAGGGTCTTATAATTGAAAAATTAAAAAAAAAATGTAGGAAAATTAAGAATGTATAAATATATGTATGTAAAGGGTGTTTCAAAAATAACCGGTATATTTGAAAAATCAATAAAAATTGAACGGGCAGCGTTAGAAATACACCGTTTGTTTCAATATGTTTGGGACAACAGTAAATTTTCAGGTATGCAACTTTCAAAATTAATTAAAATTTTCCACAACAGATCGCACTGCTAGCAATTTAAAAGCTGTAGTAGGAAACGCAATCTGTGAGTTTGCCATTCTATAAAGCCTCTGTCCCTGCCCGCGAAGACACTCGCGAACTAATGCTATTCCTATGGGGAGGCATTTTTGTAATAACTCTTTCGCAATTTGACATTTTTAAATATTTTTTTTTTTTTGCATTGCATAGCTGAAGTCCTTCTCAAGATCGCTCCTTTATTACATTTTCGATTTTGGTCGCAGATATTTTTTATAAAGTTACTTTCACTTTCAAAACCGATTTTGGAAGTAAAAGTAACGTTATAGAAAATACCTGCGACTAAAATAAAAAAAAAAATATAGTCAAGGAGCGATCTTCAGAGGGACCTCAACTATGCAAAAGAAAAAAAAATTTAAAAATGTCAAAATGCGAAAGAGTTATTACAAAAATGCCTCCCCATAGGAATAGCATTACACTGTTAAAAATTTGACCCATTTACTGCAGCGTCACTCTACAGCTTTTATAGAATATCACTTTTATGACGAATGAGAACGCTCCATAACACAGTAAAGTAACCTTTTTCTATAAAAGCGGTGGAGTGACGCTGCAGTAAATGGGTCAATTTTTTAACAGTGTAGCTCGAGAGTGTCTTTGCGGACAGGGATAGAGGATTTACAGAAGGGCAAACTCACAGTTTGCGTTTTTTACTATAGCTTTCAAATTGCCTGCAGCGCCATCTGTTGTTAAAAATTTTAACTAATTTCAAAAGTTGTATGCCTAAAAAATTACTGTTGTCCCAAACATATTGCAACAAACGGTGTATTTCTAACGCTGCTCGTTTAATTTTTATTGATTTTTCAAATATACCGGCCATTTTTGAAACACCCTGTATGTGGTATGAGGGTGGAAAATTATTTGAAATTTATGAAATTTCACAAAATTTTTACAATTTCTAAACTAAAATCAGATCAAATTATTATTATTATTATTATTATTATTATTATTATTATTATTATTATTATTATTATTATTATTATTATTATTATTATTATTATTATTATTATTTGGTTTTTAAATTCCCTTTCGTAGAAGCTAGGCAGTTTCCATAAAAATAAAAAATTAATGAAATAAATTTATGTAAAATAATTAATTTGAATATGACAGGAATATGAAAAGAATTATAAAATTTATACTTAATGTAAATATTTGTTAAATCTTAGTGAACAAAAATCGAGGAAAACGTTAATTAAATAATATACAGAACATATTTTATTCTGATACATATTAAATAAGCATTAAATAAACGTTAAATAAAAATAAATTGCATAAGATGCATTTATTTAGGAGATATGAAAAAAAATCTTAAAAAATTTCCTAAAAAAGCCCAGAAGGATTGAAAGTGCCAAAAAATAAAAAATGAAGAGAAGGGCTTAAAAATGAAACTTTTTCAGCAAAAGAAAAATTCACATATATGAGGGGGGGGGGGCTATTTTTGGTACCTTTCGGTATTATACTTTTCTATGGATAATGGCTGATTAAAAAAAAGATGGACATAGTTTCACACCGTTCAATATATTCAGAAGACTAAAATTTCATAGAAATGTATGACATACTCTTACAAATGCACTTATTTGTAAGAATTAAAAATTGTTAAATAAAATGTGGAAGATATTAAAGAAGGATACCTTAAAAAGTTGTAGAAAATTTGATGCACTTATAAGAAAAAGGGTAAAAAACTTACATACATGATGATGGAATAACAGCAGATACCTAAAACAAAATATTCCTTTGTCTCTTTTGCATGTTTTTTACAGACAATTGAGTTGGAAGTTATGTATTTGTCTTAATGAAAATATCATGTTTTCCTCCGAAATTTCGACCATTTTTCTTTAAAATTGCTTACTTTGGAGATACTTTAAGGGAACTCGACACACTTCGTTCTCCAAAAAATAATGAAATATAGATGTTCTAACTTTTTGTTTAAATTATATTTTATTTATTATGCCTAGTGTATACCGAAGAATTTTCGTAAAGAGCAGAGTACTATAAATGCAGTTAAAAGCGATTTTATTCCATCGCTATTGCTAACGTCACACCTACTTTATTGTTTACATTTCGATTGCGTCCAAACACCTGTCTTTTTAGGTATTTCGTATATGTAAATGCTTAGTAACTATAGTCGTCGCTCACTCCGTCCGTCTGTCTGTCCGTTCACATATAAAAGAGCAAAAACTACCTAACTGAATCGTTTGAAGTTTTAAATATATAATTGTTGCATAATTTAGTCGAGTCATTTCAAGTTTTATGAAAATCGGATGCACTGTTTTATTGCAGGGACAATAAAAATAATTCCTTAAATTACGACTAATGGAAATTCAAGGGCATTTAAATGATGCTATAACACTTTCGAACATAATAAAATTGATATGCATCTATGAAGTATATACTAAAATATACATTCTGTACAATCTGTGGTGCAAAGAATATTTGTTATTCATTTATACGGACACACAAAAGTATTTCATTACATAATGGTGTAGGTTAAACATTGTTTGGGACATGTTTTAATAATATGAAACTATTGCACATTTTATGAAATTGATATATGTTGCTGAGGTTTACTACAAGCTGCCTCCTATGTAATAAAAAGCAGATAGTATTTACGGAAACACACATAAGATTTTGACAACTATACTGTATCCGAAGTACTGTATGCTGTTACACCAATATCTGAATATTTTTAAAACTTCGTTTTAGTACGAACATCTATCATTTGTAAGCTTGACGTGCAATTTACGACTTGTTTAAGAGATTGAAGCCAAAAAGAAGCCCTGTAATTTTAGAATAATTATTTTTGAAATTAAAATATAAAAGTGTTTTTCTTAATTTGTGGTTTTTCAACAAATGACCATGTTCGAAGTAATAAAGCTTTCATATATGTTTCTAAATTGACTTGATTTTTAATGTTCTATTTAATAAAGTTAAGCATCAAATTTACAATTAACCTTTTTTGCGCATAAAAATTTAAAATCCAATTTTCAGTGTAATTTTACACGTATTTGAAACTTTTTTCCTCCGAACTAATTAACTAATAATAAATCCGATGCTTAAAATTATTCAGCACACCTCTAAAAATACTTAAATTAAAAAAAAAAACCCTCAAAATGTTGAAAATTGTACAAGATAGATTTTAAAATTCACTTAATAATAATAATAATTTTTAAATTTGTAAGAACATTCGACCAGTTGGGGATTGAGTCTTTTTTATTATGCTATAAATGTAGCTTAAAATGTAAAAATTAAAAAAAGGAAAATTCAAAGGTTATCGACACCCATCAAGTCTGAACATTCTAATGATGCAATATTTAAGCATATGTTAAATAGCATTACAGACATTTATCTTAATCCTATTTTATTTCTGATGAAAAGATAATTGCACAGGTTAATTTCTGAATTATAAAGTATCTATTCGTAAAGCATCTTATATTAAAAACTTCTTAATCCTTTACTTTTCTATAATTATAATATTTTACTCATTCGTTTTGCATCATCTTCAAAATTAGCTGAGAATATGGAAAAAAATAAATTAGTAAATTTATTCTATCTAAATGTGTGCATGTATATACATTTTTCCCCCAAATAATAAGTCTTTATATAAGTTACATGAAAGTTCTTATAAATAGTACTACAGAATTTAGATTAGCAAATTATTATAAATATTAATACGCAAAATATTTAACATAATTTCAAATTATGTATTTGATTTCAGATAGAATGTTTTAAGCTTAACGATTGATTGGAAACTTAAAATATATATCAGATATCTCTTTTTATAGAAAATGAAATGCATAATTTAAACTTCGATTTTATAGCTCCAAAAGTGTTTAACATGACTTGAATTTGAAATGGTTCTTTCAAATCCTTTTAAAATATGCATTCTTTCTTGTATTCTAAAATTATAATATGAATAAAATATAAAGAACGCATTATATTTGAAATTTCAAATTTGGACCAAAAATCTGTCATTCATTTTTAAAGACATTTATTATAGGAGCGCAAGATTTTCATAAGTCTTCTAGTGTTGAATGATTTATTATCTGTCTAATATTACTGAAAAAAAAATACTTCGAGATCAATTTTATAGTGTTCTATTTGAATATTAGAATTAGTCGATTCATTATTTTTAGTTTTTATTTAATTTTATTTATTGTATATATTTTAAGTGTTGTGTGAGATCAACAAAGGCATTTTAAATTTCGTTATTTAAAAAAAAGGAAAAGAAAAAGTGTATTTATTAGAAAAATATAAGTACCCTAATTTCCTGCGTATAATCCGCGGATCAAACAATCATTTTTCGACCCAGAAATTTTATTAAATAAAATATAACTTTACAGATCGCCGTAAATATTTGCCTTCATTTACAAAATAAAATTTCTGGGTCGAAAAAGAATTGTTTGATCCGCGGATTATAGGCAGGAAATTAGGGTAGTCTTTGAGAAATAGCTTTTCCACGCGAATCATCAAATAACAAGTTCAAATTATTATACATGGTCTCCATTAAAGAAACATATTGTTTCAATATTATAATATAACAGTTTAATTTAGACTATTTTCAATACATAAAATTTAAAGTAAACTATTCTAGTTTCTCTTACAATATTTCAGTATGTGCAGCTTTAATTAAACGATACATATACAAACTAAATTTCTAATTCTCCCCACATTTAGATTAACAAGACCGGAGAGCATTTTCAGAAAGAATCACGTTTTGAGCACCTTATCGCCAGAACAACGATTGGTGTGGAAATGAAGTCAATGCTATGCACCCTTTCTTGTTTGTGACGTCAAACGCCTAGCGAATAGCAACCCTTCCTTCTGCAAAGAGATCGTGCTTATTTTTCATTTGTTTTTCCGTAAATGTTATCAATCAGAGAATATATAATATGAGGAAATGTTATTCACCATTGTTTACAATTAAAACATAGTTTAAAAATACAGTTTTTTAAGATTAACATGATTTCGCATTTGAAAATCAAAACAAAACGACGATTGGCGTTTGGCGGTGCAGCTAGCTGAACGTTCTCGCTTTCGCCAACTCGCCAAGGCTGGTGCTCAAAACGTGTTTCTTTCTGAAAATGCGGCCGGAGAAATGAAAGCGGTAGCTTCTTTAATTCGGTATCTTAAGTCTGGCAAATCGTTAGAATGTGACGGAACTTATACACGATCGTTTATAAAGCTTCAAACGATCTTTTATAAAGCTTCAAACGATAAAAATTGCATAGCTGTAAGTGGTTTTAAATCTTCAACCCAGCAATAACGCTTTTTACCCACAGGAGTGACCATATTGCGTTTGTGGCACTACAAACACATTAAATAATAAAACTGAACAAAATATCTGCCTGTCCGTGTGTCTGTGTGCTTTATGTATATCTTCCTAATCTGTGTGGAATTACGCATAGAACTGAGCTAAACTTCATGTATATGTTTTTGGCTATGCTAGCAGATCCCAGTTGATCTTTCAGTCTGTAAAAGAGGTTTGTGTCAAAATAAGTGAAATGAAATAAGTGAAGATTTTTAGAATATTATTAGACTAATTTTTTTATTTATTTATGTTAATTATAGGTGTAATGTATATGTAATTTATTTGTATATGTAATCTCATAGGACGAAGCTTGTATTAAATTTTGATAAATCGATTTGAAAATGACTCCGTAATATAGAATTTAGGTGCAATTTTACTTTTGTATCTTCGGAAAATGTATGAAGTTGTGGATTGAAAAATTAACTCCGTATCATTATCTTTTGCGAATTCCAAGAACAATTTACTGCTTCATTAAGTAACAATAACAATAAATAAAAAAAAAGTCTTCTAAAGACCACTGATTAAATTATGTTGATTTTTAGCAATATTGCTGATATGCAAATGCAGGGATTTAAATAGTTTGAATAATATATGCTTTAAAAAATTCATAGAGGTTTTTAATCTTCTGCACGGTTTAGACGGCTTTTTTCTAAAGATATTTAAACAATATTTACGAAATATCATTCAGTGGCATTAACTTTACAGTTAAAGTGAATATGACATTAAAAATATTTTTAACATGTATTTTTTATTACTTACGAATGACAACTGGATATATACATACGTAGAAATCAATTGAAATAATTAAAAAAACTTGCTTTATTAATTTTGTGGTATTTACATTACTTTATTTAAGTGGAATTTTTTTATTTTCACAGTTGCACATACATAATGAAGTTATTTAATTAGATTATTTTTATTCACATATACTGAAATAAATTAGTTTATGAATGCATTTAAGAAAAATATTTTTTTTTTACAATTTTTTAAATGAAATACAATAGTTACAAATTCTTATGTATTTGTTTCACTGTATCTTTTATCGTGTCAAAACCTTGCGCACTTGGTTATTGATCATCTAGTTTAATAGGAAAATGGTAATTTTCTAACTTCCAAAATGTCTAATATGATTACCTTTTAACACAGAAGTAAAATTGATTCTTATGGCTATTTGGTTCTGATGAAAATTTATTATTTTGAAAGAGGTCTTTTAATTATTGATATTTAACTTGGGATTAGATCTTTTCTTTAACATGTATGCAGGTATTTAAAGATTTTTCTGTTGATAAATTTTTCTATAAGTAGAAAATTAATCGAGAAAATGGATTTTTCGTAAAAACAAAACACAAATCGATATTCTAAGTTTACAGAAGATGGAGAAAAATGTATTATGCATCAAAATGTAAAAAAGTACTTACTTAAGAGGTTGACATACTGCAAATTTTGAGCTGCGTAATCAAATGTATTGGTGTAAGAAAAAGAAAATAACATTAAATGTAATGATAATGTTGATGCATCTAATTTAAAAAAAATATGATTGTCGAAAATATAAATGACTTGGTGAAATCCGAAGTACCAATATTCAGGATTAAAAAAACTGATTAAATACTTTAAAATCTACACGGCAACATTTCTGAAAATTGGTAGCATTAAGAAAACACTTCTCTGTATGAATGTTTCTTTAAGTTAAAAAATATATATAATTGTTTCTGATGTTTGTTTTTTAATAAAGAGTATTTTCTGAATCATGAGAGCTTAGAAGCAGCTATTGCATTTTTCGTTAATGGCTATATGATACTTTATTAAATTTTAAAAAAAGGTTTTTTTGTGTGTATATAGTAGACATATTTCATTGCATAGTATAATGAAAATGTGAATATCATTAAGTAACATAGTAATTTATTGGAATTAAATTCAGGCTGAATAAGGAATAGATTAAACCTGAGTTAATCCAAATATGTTATAAAGTGTTGGTAGTGTTAGTAGCACTCTGACAGTAAATGCTGATTTGATATGTACTGATAAATATTCCTCTAAAATACAAAACCGATACATTTAGTGTATAATAAAATTTTTAACACACTAATTAAACTTTTGTGACTAACACTAATTGTGCTTCAGATTTCTTTATCTAACAGTATGAAAAATATTTTAATCCTGTATCTTAACTTTTGCAACATCTTATACAGTTCTATTATAATAATTCTTAGGTTACTTGAAATGCCTCTTAAGATTATTGAAGTGTCGCCGTTATCGAAGAACTCTGCCTTAGATGTACACAGATGCAACTGAGGCCTTTCAGGGTATGTTGGTTGCAAGTTTCCTAGTTACAGATCCTCATTCTGTGCATTGCGTTTAAATTTGTCCAATTGGGCAGAAAGTGGCGAGACGACAAACAGTCTAAGAAAGATTCATATTCAGTGTACTTTACCCAGTGATTCACACGCGATATTAAAAATACTACGGGCAAAGTTTAGTTAAGTTCGCAGTTGTAAATTTACAGCTATATACAAACTTTTAGATTGTATATAGCTGCGTAATTAAAAAAAATGTTTGTATAAATCCCTCTGAAATTCTCTCTCACAACGATACAATCTATTTAATTTTTTTTCGCATGTTTTATAGTACACGTTTTTTCATGCTACCAAAATGATTTCTTATTAGTTTTTTGTTTGAGCACAAACATACGTAATTTTTTGGTATAAAAGAGGAAATAATTATGGTATATTTTATAATCCAGTTATAATACCTACAGATTTCAATTAGTTTTTTTTTTGGGGGGGGGATATAATTTTAGTTTAATTCCAAAAATATGCATGTGCATGATAAAAATTTAGATAATATGCATATATCAGCAATAATATTATACAGAAAAAGCTTTTAAGGTACTTTATAAGAAAACTGAATAATACATTATTTTCTAAATATTGCCTATAAGATGGCATTTTTATTAAATAATTTTATATTTAAATTACATCTAGTTGTGCTTTTGAAGATGATTGGTTCATTTGAATGCAGCAACAATGTTCTAACCAATAAAACGTTAAAGAATTAAGTCTGCAATTTCAGTCACTGTTTCAGAATAATTTGAAATGTTTAATTTTATTTTAAAAGGAAAATTTAGATCTTTTTCAAATGAATCTTTTATCTTAAGAAAATAACATTAAAAAATAACGTAAAGAAAATGCAAATTTAATTACAAATGAATTAATTTTAATCTTTTAAAATATGGTTCATTTGAATGCAGCAACAATGTTCTAACCAATAAAACGTTAAAGAATTAAGTTTGCAATTTCAGTCACTGTTTCAGAACAATTTGAAATGTTTAATTTTATTTTTAAAGGAAAATTTAGATCTTTTTCAAATGAATCTTTTATCTTAAGAAAATAACGTTAAAAAATAACGTAAAGAAAATGCAAATTTAATTACAAATGAATTAATTTTAATCTTTTAAAATATGGTACAATAACATCGAAAAAGGTAGGAAATATTTCAGAAAATAACAAATTCTACATTAATTGAGCAAACACAGTAAAATTCATTAAAAATTGCTTGTCAATTATAAGAAATTTATTAGAAAAAACTCTCTTGCAACCATATGTTTAAGACAGAACACCAAAACGTCACATGATGGAAGAAGCCTTCATATTATCCAACCTTTTTCTATGACTCACGGGCAGGAAACGAATAAGTTACACACACATCTAATTTGAAAATGGATTGCACTACAGTTACAAAACTAGTGTCAACACATAAGTCAGTGGAGATATGTGCTACTCAGTTAATTTACTCGGAGATTTCCCAAGAGTTAAATGCGAAATTTGATTGCCCTACATTTAAAACTATTAAGGATATGGGGGAAATGTCTATTAGAAAATTTTTCAGCATCATCGATACAGCAAGAAATGATACTTCATAAACACGAAAAGCCTAAGGTAATTGCAAATGTACAATGTTATTTGTATCATCAGTTCATCGCTTCTGCTCATCATCTGAAATTTAACCAGATGAAGGACATCTGGTTTTAAAATAGTTATATTTAACATATATCGGTTAATCGCCGAATACTTTGCGAAGACAATTACTGCGTTTTCTCAAATACTTTTATAGATATACTTTTTTTATACTTTTTTTCACTTTTTTCTATAAAAGTATCCAATAATTTTCAATGACGCTGCATTATATATCATTTCAATCAAGAATTAATTTTTACTGTTTTTTTTTATTCAATTTGACTGTATGTTTCCTCTTAATTTTAATGAACATTTAAAAAAATGAAATATCCTTAATAATAAATGTATTTAAAATGTTTGTGTAAAATTATATCATCTAAAAAGTCCGTTTTTCAGTTTTCAAACGTTTTATTAATTGTTTTTCGATGCTTAAAAAGCATTTTCTCATACAAATGCTGTTTACCACACAAAAATCACAATATCAGAAGTAAACTTAATTATCGTTAAAGAAGCAATGTCAATTTATCACGTCTTTTATTCAAGCAATTAAATGAGACATGAAACTAAAAAAATGAGCATTGCATTTCTTTTACAATTAACATTATCTTTTCTTTTCCATTCAAAAATCTCTTTGTGTTGTTTGAAAAAAATGTAAAGAAGAATAATAGAACTTGTTTTAAGAATAATTTAAAATGTTTTAATGCAATCAATAGTTCGTTTGAATCTTATTGAAAAATGCATTTGCATTTTTTCACTCTAAGATATTTTCAAATGAAAAAAGAACAAAGATGATAATAATCAATTAGTTGCTAGTTCGAGTGGAACCGAATTATTTTCTTAACTATAGAATCTTTAGATCAGGCACTTGAATGTGAATTTTGCAAGAAATTTCAATTGCATCCCATTTTACATAACATTTAACATGTTGCAATACGCAACCTTATAATATTTTATTACATGTATTTGTTTAAAAATAAAAAAAAATCCCGAAGAATCGGATAGTCTAACTTTTAAGAAATGTTTTGCTAAACATATTCTACGCAATTATACTTTTCAAAAGGTTATTGTATCACTTCTAAGAAGAAAACTATATATTTCTTTAAGAGGGCATGAGATCCCTTATACTCCCTTTAATTCTATTGTATTTATGCTTCATTTGCTAACAATTGTACTATTTCATGATTATTATATGAAAGAGTACGTTTGTAATACTGTTTTATTACAATATAAGATATCGTTAAATACGATATTTTACCCTATCGTATTGAATTATGGAATTCCTTTCAACTACAAAACATGGGCATTCATTGCGAAAGTTCGGTAAAATCCTGTGAAAACAAAATCTTCATGCAAGATTTGTATTAAACTTACAAATCTAACCTTTTTTTATAACACTTGTTCGGAAAAAATTATTATACAGGCTGAAGAAAATAAATTGTAGCACTAGTTAATATAATAATAATAATAATAATAATAATAATAAAACTAAGAGAGGATTAAAAGATTACAAGAAAGTAGAGCATTATTAGCAAAATTGATGAAAGTAAAATTAAAAAAACTTTAAATTCTATTCCATACATGATAAACTGAAAAAATTGAAGAAGAAGAAAGAAAAGAAGACTAGATATAAAAAGAATACACAAAATTAACTTTATTTTCAACTTGAATCTCACACCGTGCTTTTAATGAAATGTTCGGATCTTGCCTTTTCCTCCTCACTAATATACTTGGGATGTTTACGAACGAGATTACTTTCTAAATATTTACCGATATCCTAATTAGTATGTTAATTAAATATCCTAAAAGCTGGCGTACTATTACCGTGAACTGAAACTGTCAATAGCAGACAGTTAATAGTAGAAATAATCATATTCCGGGTGGATACGCTGCAATTTAATTTCTATAATTAAGTATTAATTTCTACAGGATAATGTTACTCTTATATTAAACATTTTTATTAAAATTAAAGATTTTTAAAAGGTAGTGATATAGTGCTATAGTAGATAATAATTTTGATGAAAGCGTCTTATTTCCAATGTTTGAATCCTCAGCCGATTCGTACAAATATATAGGTCCAATTACAAAATTTTTTTAAATGAAATAAATTATTTTAAGATAGATTTGTGTCAGAAAAAAAATTTAATAATGAAATTTCAATTTTCACAATGTTCTCCGTTCTATAAGTTATATTTAGTAATTATATCCTATTCACAAAAAAATGAGACAAAAAGAGATAAAAAAAGTCATTTTTCTACGACAGAAGTTATAATTATATAAAGTTTAAGTACATTTTTTACTACGAAATAGTAATCATTCACAAATTTACTAGAAATATTTGTGTTAATAATTGTCCAATCTAAAACTAATCATTGATGAAAATGAAATTAATATCATAATATAAATTTTGAATACGTTTTCATTCTGATATATTAAAGAAAAATAAATAACTTTTACTAAAAATACAAGTTAAAAAATAGCAAAAAAATTATTAAATGTAATGATGGAAGCAACATTCTCAATTCTTTGCAAATTGATACATATTTTTAAATGCGATTAAATTATCTAATCTAAACCTTAATTAATAAAATTAAAGAAACATATAAATTGTTTGAAATGACTTCCTCTTGATACAATACAGAAAAGTACACGCGAAATACCGGGTTCGTCATAAATTTCGTGCAAACTTTAAAAATTCATAGTAAAATTCATGCTCGAAAACAATTTTGCTTTGTGCGAATATGATCAGACGGATTTTGGATTTTTTTTTCCCATACATAATTAAAAAATGATTCAAAAGATACCGATAGAGGCCGTTCAGACGTCCAAAACAGAGGCATTTTATGCATATAAGACTAGAAATAAAATGCGTAGCTGAAGATGGCTTCGTCATACGATATAACCATCATGCTATCTTTACCAGATTGAGCGCTGGTAGTTAAACTTTTCTACAAGAATGGTGAATCCACAATTATTGCATTTCGCGTGTTGAGAATCTTTTACTATCTTATAATAAATACAGAGTGTCATGTTATCGTGATTTGTTTCATTGTCTTTTTGTGTTTGTCAGATTTGCATAAAATGTCTCAATATGGAGTATGAGCACTCTCTATCGATCATCTCATCGAGCATTACTTCATTTATTATAGATTTTTAAAGTTTGCCCGAATTTATGATACACCCAGTATATCTTTATAATACTCAAAGTTATTTATAATATCTGGTGTTTCATAATCTAATCTAAGAGCTCGTGCACTTTATGCACAATTTTTCGAAGCTTAACTCAACTCATTTGTGTTCAGATGCATAAAATTGTCATAAGTTATGTAATTCAAAGTTTCATAACTTGGTTATTTTTATATTAAACGATTGCAACTATTTTTATCCTACTTGTCAGTATAATAGAAATTTTACTAAATATCACTTAGAAGAACGGAAGACCGTAAAGAAATTCAAATTCCGAAACTATTTAAAAAATGTTTTTATTGATCTAATCAATCGATCTGATCTTGTGTATTCTTTTAAAGTAATTTTTACATCATTTAAAAGAATTTTGAAATCGAAACTATATATTTATTGCAATTTATTTAGAAATTAGCCATTGGGCACCATTGAGAGTAGACATCCCGTAACATGCGTTACGTTACGTATGTTTTTTAGGATATCACCCAAATTAGTTCTCGCGTAGAAATAAAACTGTTGTATGAGTAAATATCACATGCTGTAAATTTTATCATTTTAATAATGTAGGTGCGACAGTTACAACTTTTATTCTCAGAATCCTAGTTTAAAATTAATATATCGATTACTTAAATTTTGTAATAACATGGAACAATAAAATGGTTAAATGAAATAAAAGGAAAACCAATTTAGAAAATGTATTTATATATCCTTAACCTATTTTATTTCGACAACTGAATTCCACAGAGATTTCTTTAGCAATAAAAAATGCGCAAGGTATAAAACACTATTTTTAAAAATTATGTAACATCTAAAAAAATCAATTTTTTTTTCGATTTTTTTATTTTCTCCGTTTATTGTACTGTCTACTGAAAATAAATGTATGATGCAAATTTAAAATTCATTTAATAATTTCATCTGATTAAACATCTAATGATTTACGAGTGGCATTATTATTGTAACACATTCTTTTCAAGAAAAAGTTGCTACAAAAAGAAATATCTCTTTATGTCTATTTTTTCATTGACATTACAACAGTAAAAAAAAAAAAAAAAAAAAAAAAAAAAAAAAAAAAAAAAAATTTAATCTGAATTATTTACAACGATATAAATTGTCATAATTATGTATGTTATGTAATCATACTTCTACTATTTATACTAAATATAATTTTTAGAATATACATATTTTTTTCTAATTTTTAGCATTTTATTCTTCAATTTTATCCTTTTTATTAACAAAAATTTCACTTTCATCACCAGTTTTGTTTTAATTTTATTTGGTAATTTTGTTGTTGTTGTTGTTGTTTCAGACATTTTAATATTATTATTTTTACTTTAAGGATTATTTTTATACATGGTTTATGATTGACAATTTTATATATTTGAATTTTTGTACATGAATATACCTTTTGATCAAACATGCGTACAGTAGAGTAAACTTTACTCAAAAAATAGCACAAATATATTAAATTGAAATGTCATTCAGAAAGAAAAACCGTGATAATTCTTTTAAACTTCATAGGAGAAATAGTCATTATTAAAAACAAAACTCTTTTTAACATATTTTTGGGAAAATGCTCAATTCAACTTCAATTTTCTGTGAACTACAGATTTTATGTGAAATTTTTATGTTTCGTTGAGACGATAAGGATATTTTCTGCACAAAATATTTTCTAAATTGCTCAAATAACCATTGAAAGAACAGTAAGAGGAATGAAATGATGTGTTGTTAGAATAATAAATGAAGTAAAATTCTGATACTAACAAAGGCGGAAATGAAAATTTCTGGGTGGGCGGTTATTTCTTTGTTAGTATCTACACTGTGCTTATAATCTGTACATTTTTACAACTACGCCCACCTTTTTACCAAATTGGATTTTCTATGGGTTGAATGTTTTTAACTGTGCTGGTGAGGAACTAATGTTGGTTTTATAACGTTTTCATGCTTTTTTATGTGATTTTATTGTGTATCTTATTAAATATTCTGCATTTAAAGTGCTTGTTTTTATAAAATTTTTTGATCTGATGTAGTAAATTTACCTACCTTAAATTTCTTTTATATAAGTTTTTTAATACAAAATTCTAATAGATATTTTTAGCATCAAATTAATGTTTATCGTGAGAAAATTTTCTGTTAAAACTGTTTAAAAAAAACTTGCTAATTATGACACATTCTTGAATTCATTTCTCTTCATAAATAAATAAACAATGATAGTGGTTAGTGTGCGGCTATTTTCAGTTAAAACAAACACTCTTTCAGAAAATACAGTCAAAATTGCAGTTTTAAAACGAATTTCCTGCAAAAACAGCATGTCATACGTCCTCGTAAGATAAGATTCAAATATGATTCAATAAAAACGAATATTGTAAAGATTTGTAAAGAATTCTTCTTTATAGGTATACTTTGTAATTAATCAGAATCTAGGCTAATTTAAATTGCACTACAACTAAAATTCTGCCAGCTGTGAGCCCTAAACTCGAGAAATATTTTTCTCCATAGTGTTTCTAAACTGTGAAAAGAAAACGCCTTTACCTAGAATGAAAAGTTAGTCGTTTCTGAATCGCTAAACTAGAAATATTGATTTCCGGAGTATGCGAATAGAGTAAACAACAAATCTGAATAGATGAAATGATCGAATTTCTAATATCTTGTTTTCTAGGTGACGAAACTATAGTGAATCGTTTTAATAGCGAGACATTATCGATTGATTTCAGGAAAGTTTTCATAAACTAGAATTATAATTACTAAAACCAACTCTTGTGTTCACATTTATTTGCAGAAATTTAAAAATAAGTTTGAAAATGAGAATATAGGAAAACGCTCTTGAATATTAGTAGGAGGCTTTAGAACACTCTACTAAAGGTACCTAGAATTTAGAATCATGACATGGAACTATTTTTTCTAGAGCCACAATTTAGATTCTAACTATCAGAACCATATTTTTTCTCAGTGTATATAAAGGGTTATACAAAAAGGGTTTTAAAAGAAAAGGTTAAAGAGAAAGCACGACAATCCGGGAGATATCTCAAGAAGGTAGTAATCTCAGATGCTTTGTTTCTATTGAAGCATTTTCCCACGGGAGTGTGGAAACATCTACGATCCACTGGTTGCCAGTAAAAAATTTTGTTAATAATGATGTTACTCGTCATGTGCGTAAAAATAAATACAATATTCCGCAAAAAAAAGTAGAATTTTTAAAAGTTTAGGGAAGAAGTATCATCTCTTTTGGAAGAATAAGTGGAGCTCGCTACAGAGGGCTTACATTGGGAAAATAATATGCCTCTGTCATCTAGAATCTAAATTGTGGCTCTAGAAAATCCTTCCTATGACATGCCTATAAATTCTAGTACCCTTTGCTAGAGAGATGAAGAGTCTCCTATTGTAATACAATAATTTTTCCTATATCTCATAGTCAAACTTTTTTTAAATACCCGCAAATAGATGTGAACATGAGAGATTAGTTTAATATCTATAATTCTAGTTTATGAAATAAATCAAAAATCAAACGATAATTTCTCGCTATTGACACTATTTATTATTGTTTCATCCTCTCAAAAACATATTGCTAGCAATCCTAGATAATTTCGTCTATTCAGGTTAGTTGTTTACACTATTCGCATTTCTCGGAAATCTATATTTCTAGTTTAGGGAATCAGAAAATGACTACTTATTGATTTTAGTTGAAGGTGGTATATATATTTTTTCTCAGTGTGGTAGGCATGAGAAGTGCCACTTCTTAAATTACTGAGATGTTAAATTCTCATGGTTTTTACGTATAACAAATTTTATTAATCACTATAGTAAAGTATAACAAGTTTATTCGTTCAAGTCTCCTTAATGTATAGTGTTTTAAATGAAATCCATTAAAATCTCTAAAAAATTGTGATGGCTTTAACCATCATTTTAATTGGCATCAAATGATGTAATCGTATCGAGAATTTTACGTAGTATTCTAAAATCTTGTTTAAAGGATGAGAAGTTATACGGTGCTTGTCAACTATGATTAGAAACTTTTTAGTGACAAATATAAATTTAAAATTTCGACGAAAGTCTCTTAACTATTGTTTATAGTTATATAAGCTTAAGGGCAGATAAAATATGAAAACAAGCAAAAAAAAAAAAAAAAAAAAAAAAGAAGAAGAAGAAGAAGAAGAAGAAGAAGAAGTTTGTGCAAAAAATTTAACATTACGTATTTAAAAATAGAAATAGAAATGAAATTTTTATTTCACAATAAATATACACATTATAGTCTAAACATAAGTTAAAAAAAATAATTTCATGCCTTAATCAGTTTTCAAGAACTAATGAATTTTTTACGCATTTGTTTGTTCGGTACACTTTTCTGAAATACTGCTGTATATAGCATCTTAAAACTTTTTATGGTGCCTGGCACATGCTATTCGGGAATAATAAGAAGCAATTTTCATTTCGGCTGAAAAGAAAGAAAATTAAAAATAATTTACAGAAAAATCTAGACAACAGAAACTAAAAAACAGAAACTTTCTAAAACTTTTTCACTCAGACCTATAACGTTAGACATTAAAAAATACATAATACAATTTTGTAAATTTTGAACAGTTTAATTAAAATATAATTTTAGAAATGTATACCAAAGGATAAAAATTAGATTTCGAAAAATTGCAAAAAAATGTGTATGGACACAAGAAATGCTTAAAAGAGATAATTTTGAAACCTTTCAGCTCTATAATATTTTAGGTAATCATTTAACACTACAATCTTTTAGTTCTATATTTTTTGGACTGATAATTATAAACTGAAAATTTGAAACCATTTCACGTTTCATGTGGCTCTAATAAATTCGTTGCAAAATCTTGACTAAGTTCTGTGAATGTAAAAATATTACTTAAAATATTCACGATTTAATTTTTACTGTTAATTTTTATTCATCCAATAAGCCTATTTTTCAATATTTTTCGTTAAATAACTGAGAAGCAGTCATAAATCTTATTCGCTTGCGGTCAATATTTTGATCGACGCGTATCCACCTTTCAATAATTTGTTGATCGAAAACAACAACAACAACAAAAGCCCATTTCGAATTCCTTTAAAAGTCAAACTTGCAAATGACATACATTTATGTTTAAAAATTAGTCCGACAATGTGTTTCAAATTTCACTTTTCTAAATGAGATTTAAAAAAAATATCCTAAATTAATACACATGCATTTGAATTTTAAGTTTATAATAATTCATTAACTTTTGAAACGTATATGCAACACGTGTCTGAAAAATCAGTTTTCATCCGCAATAGAATATAAACAGTGAACTAAAAATATTTTTATTTTTAAATCAGAGATAGCTAAGAACCGTCTATATATTTTATTATAATTAAGCCATAAACACATAACCTAAAATATCATCATACTCATTATTTATTATTTTGAAATTGGCTCTCAAATTTCTACGTTTAACATTATTGCGGTAACTGTAAATGTCATGAAAGAAAAATGGATTCATTTAGGTTAGAGAATTTCTTTTTCCCGAAATGATACTTGGAAAGACATCTTTAGCGGAAACACGATGCTTAAGAGCACTGCTTCAACTTCTTCCTGATATCGTATTAGCTTATAAAGCTCCTCATTTGTCTTTTTAAGTTCTCTTGTAAGTAAACCTCTAGGAAGATTTAATTCTTTTCCAAATTTTCTGCTGTTATTATCATTTGTTCTAAAAATGGAATTTGAACTTATCTCAGGTCTAAAAAATAATCATATTTGTGTTTTCCCATGTATATTTTAGATTCGTTATTATTTTCATTTATTGATTCAGAAATAGTCAAAATTATTCAAAAATATCTCTGCAATAGATTCGAACACAAGAAGTTAGTTTAGTAAATATAATAGTACTGTATGAAATAATTTCAGAAAACAAGCAATTATTCTAAAAATGGAATTTGAACTTATCTCAGATTTCAAAAATTAACATATTGCGCATTTTTTCTTGTATCTTTTAAATTGGTTATTATTTACCTTTATTGATTCAGAAATGATCACAATTATTCAAAAATATTTCTGCAATATATTCGAACATAAAAGACTAGTTTAGTAACTATATTACTAGTGTATGAAATAATTTCAGAAAACAAGCAATTATTTTTCGCAACTGAACGATTCATTATTGTTTTGACACCTAGAAAATAAGTCACTAGAAATTCTTGATCATTTCGTCTATTCAGCTTAGTTGTTTACCCTATTCACACAGCGCGGAAATCTATATATCTAGTTTAGAGATTCAAAAAATATCTACCTAATCTTTCAAGCTGAAGGCGGTATATTTTTTTCTTCCTCAGTGAAATAGGCATGAGATGTTCTGTTGCTTAAATTACTGAGATGTTGAATTCTCACGGTTTTAATGTATAAAAAGCTTAAACGAGATCCGTCAATATCTTCGAAAATTATCTAATGGCCCTAATCATTGTTTTAATTGCTATCAAGTATATAATCGAATCCAAAACTTAGCTTTGTATTCGGGAATTTTAAGGGTCTTGTTTAAAGGATCAGAGATTCCGTGGTACACGTCAACAAAAATTACAAACTTCTCAGAGACAAATTGAACTTTAACATTTCGAAGACAGTTTACTAACGATCGTTGATAATTGAATGAATTTAAGAGCACATGGAAAATCTCAATAAGTAAAATAAGGCAGTTTTTTCTAAATATTCAACATCATGTATTTAACTTAAAATTAGAGAAATAAATAAAATTTTTACTTTACAGTATTTATGCATATTATAACATAAACATAAATCGAAAGAAATTAATTTCATCCTTAAATTAGTTTTCAAGAACTAATTAACTTTTGCCTATATTTTAACAACATGTCTCTTTGGTACACTTTACTAAAAAATAGTTGAATAAATCACCTTAAAATTTGTTATGGTGCCAGAAACGTAAGTACTATTTGAGATTAATAAAAAGCAATTTTTGAATTTGGCTTAAAATAAATATAATTTAAAAAGTTTACTAAAAAACTTCAATGAAACTAAATCTTTTAATAACAGATTTTATATTACATTAATAACTTTTCCACTCAGACCTATAATGTTAGATATTCAAAAGAAAAAATTGGTTGCACAATTTTGGAAACTTTCAACTGTTTACCTGAAACAGAATTTTAGAAATGTGTACAAACCAATTTAAAAAAGGCAAAAAATATTTAATTACACCCCCTCAATTCTTAAAATTCATTCCAATAAATAAATAATAATTCCTCTTAAAACAAATCCAGAATATTTTAGATCCACAATCATTTAGCACCACAATCTTTAATTCTATTTTTTGGTTGAAAATTATAAACTGAAAAGCTTGAACCATTTTATATTACATGCGCTATTAATAACTACGTTACGAAATCTCGGTTAATTCCTGAGACTGTAAATAACAGCCCAGCAAGCACATAACTTTCGGCATACGATCGGGCCGGAGCCGTGAGTGTCGGTTAAGTGTCGGTAGCAGGTTGGCAGCTGAAACTTAAGAATCTGCTATTTTGACAGCCGGTTACGGTAATCCGTCCAAATTTGGTTGTATATCGGCAAGCGACTTATACCGGCAAGTGACGCAGGACCGATATCTGAGTTGTGATAGTGGACCGATCAGATTTGCCAACATCGGTCCGAATTCAGAATATTTAGTCTTAACCGATTCTTTTTCATTTTCTCAATTTTATTCGAGTTTGAGTTTTCATAAAAAATGTATATTTCATGTTTTTCATTAAAAATTCTGACAGTGATAAACAGAAAATATGTCAAAAATAACCTTTATTTATTTATTTAAAATTATTATTTTTGAATTAATTTTTAAAATGACTTACAATTATTTTTTTCACAAAAGAATTTTTAAATTATTTCCTTTAAATTGTTATTCACTATTAGGAAATTAATCATAGAAAAACAGAAAAAATCTTTGTATGGTAATTGAATTTATTTTCTATTTATCTATTCATTTTAAAAGCAATAACTTAGTTTCACATTTTATTTTAATATTAATTACTAGAAAGTGCTTGAAATTATTTTAGAAGGTACAACATATAAAATAAATCTACCTATTTTTTAACATAAAAAAATCAGTTATTTTTCGAAAATATTTTCTCACAAACGAAAAAAAAATTAATATTACTATTTTATTTTAAGATTTAAAAATTATTATTGCAACAATTATTCAGAATTAATATTGCTACATAAAAAAATATTCTGTATTAAATTATGAAATGTCTTCAAGTGAATTCTCATTCTAATTAAAAGTGATTAATTACCAAGTTATTTTTTTTATTAAATTAGTTATTTTATGTTACAAATATATATTTCTTTTTTATTATTTTATTATTTACTTTATTATTACATTTAATTACGTTATAATTCTCAAAAAGAAAATTACATTAACAGAAAAACCACTAAAATTCATTTATTATATCCAATACTTATGCATTTTTAAAGTTATAAAAAGGAATATGAAATATCTCCTTTTTAAAAAAATTGTGCATAAAAAGATAATATATATATATGTGTGTGTATGTGTTATTTTTATTTTATTTTTTACTTATTAAATATACATAATCAACAAAATAACATTCCAACATAGACGTAAAACATAAAAACTAATTTAAATCATCAAATGGCATAACATAATTTTTTATTCTACTTAAAAGTTAATTTTTACCAATTTATTATTGTTTAAAATAAGTTTTTCTACGTTAAAAATATATACTTTAGAAACTAACGCAAAACATGTAATTATGTCACAGTTTTTAATAAAAAATTTTATTTACTTAACAATACTTCTGAAAAATAATATTATTTTTAAATTTTAAATATACTACTTAATGATTCTAAAATTTATAAGAAAAACAATTCGTTTACTTTAATTAATTTGCTAATTCATTAAATATTAAATTAATTTTAAAAATCAGGCGCATAAGACAATTACAACTAAATGAATACATAAATAAAATAAAAACACTTTAATATTACAATTTTCCAATCTGACATTTACATCAACGACATTTGCCATTCACATAGCACTTACTGAAAAGCCAGAAAGCCTTATTACTACACATAAACCTCACCTAACTAGGTCTGACTTGTCTAGTGGTTAAGGCGTTCACCTTCTGAGCTAGGGATTGCGAGATCAAATCCCGCCTGTTCCCGCACTGAAGTATGTTCATTGGCTCTCAAAACACTTGCTAGAGTCTTTAACAGATGGCGCCAACAGAGAAATATTTTTGCTTGTGCCGGGATACAGCTGGTATTCGTGTGGTTAGCTATCGGCATAGCTTTTTGCCGATACCGGACTGGCTGAGTGCCTCATGAATCGGGCGGCATTCGCGCGGCGTATCAAAAAAGATACGGAACCGGTAACAGCAAGTGGCATCGGTCCAATACCGCTGGCATTGGCAAGCGGCTGTAGTCCGATTGCTTACCGATAGCTCTGCGTTTCATGGGAGTAGTTAAAAATTCAGGATTTAATTTTTGTTGTTATTTCTTATTCATCCAGTGAGTCTATTTATTCAATATTTTTGGTTAGATAAGTGAGAAGCAGTTGTAAATCTTATCTATTTGCGGTCAATGTTTTGATCGACGAAGGAATCTTTTCGATCTTTCAAAGAATTTGTTAATCAAAAAATAACAACAAAAAAATAAATAAATAAATAAATAAATAAATCCACATAAATTATTTTTAATAGTTAAACTTACAAGTGTCATGCATTTATGTTTAAAAACGAGTCCGAGAATGTCTTTGAAATTTGACGTTATTAAATTATATATATATATATATATATATATATACATTTGTAAATAACCTTGAATTATTATATAATTACCCATTTGAATTTGGAGTTTATAATGCAAACTTTTGAAATGTACATCCGACACGTGTCGCAAATTGGTTTTTATCTACAATAAAAAATAAGCATGGTACTAAAAATTCTCTTAATTTGAATTACAAGTAGCTAAAATCCATCTATATATTTTATTAGATAGTAAGCCACAAATACATCATCTAAAATCATACCCTACTCATTATTTACTAATTTGAAATTTGTTCTCAGATTTCTAAACTTAACATTGTTGTTGTAAATATAACTCTTGTGAGAGAAAGATAGATTCATTTAGGTTAGGGAATTTCATTTTCTCGAAATGTTACTTGAAAAGACGTCTTTAGCGGAAACACAATGCCTAATAGAAGACTGCTTTAACTTTTTTCTGATATCGCATTAACATATAAAGCACCACATCTGTCTTTTTAAGTCCTCTTGCAGCTAAACCCCCAAAAAGATTTAATTCCTTTAGAACTTTTCTTTCGTTATTATCATGCATTTTCAAAATGCAATTTGAACTTATCTCAGATTATAAAAATAATCATATTGTGCATTTTCCCATGTGTCTTTTAAAGTGGTCATTGTTTTTCTTTATTTAATCAGAAAGAGAGATAAAAATATATTATTTTTCGTACTTATATGTTTTACATGTGCATTCTTTTCCCTGAACTATCCTGTTTTTTTTTTTTTTTTTTTTTTTTTTTTTTTTTTTTTTTTAATAGATGATATTTAAATTTTGAAACAATAAAGCTCATAGCTCAAGGAGTAATGTAAACATGTTTATTATTTCTGCAGACAAGTGATATTTTTCTCTGCATATATATTTCGGTTTACCACGAGATGAATCAAAATATGTGCCCCCATATGTGTCATTTCTTTTGTGTTTAAAAAATCCTCATTTCACATACACATTTTGATAATTTTTGGAAAGCCAGCAAATGTACAATTTAATCCCATAATGTGTTTTATTTGTTATTCTTTCCGATTCATTCAAGTTGACTGTGATATACTGACCTTTTAAATTTGAGCTTCTTCCCAATTAGTCAATCTGTCAGTATATAATATGATCTTAAAATATTGTGTTATATTTTCTCCAAAAATGAAGACCAACAGTTTACTCTGTACAAATAAGTAAAATTTTGAATATTAAAGAGTCTGGATATTTTTTTTAGATTGTATTTTTTCATTTCTAGTTCAAGAGAAAAATACTGACATTGGATTATAGGAAATTTATTTGTTTAAAAAAATAGAAAAAAATTAACAAGCAAAAAAATGGTCGAAAAAGATTCTATTATTCTAAACATCGTTGTAATAATTTTTTGTGCAAAGCACAGATACAAATTTGGAACATTTTGGTCACCATCTCACTATTGCCAACATCCCAATCATAAAATCAAGGGTAATAAGGTACATGGAGATTTGAAACCTTGTACCTTTCTGAATTATAAACCACCGTATTAAGAATTTAGTTCGTTTACTATTAGAGGACTGTTATGCAGGGTTCACAGAACGGAATGTATGAAACAGCTTATGGAATGGCCTAACAGAATGTACTGAAATCATATTCCAAGATCTAGGGTAGTTCTACTTCGATTTTCTATGAGATCTTTTTCAGAAATACTTTCTAGAGGCATATTTGTTTTAATTTTTTTTTTCAGTATTATTCCAAATCATTACGCTTAATCAGTTCAGAAACTGGAAAAATTCCGCTTAATCTTGTAGCAACATATGGCCCTCAAACACAGTTATATGATAACTTACATAAGGAATATTCACCCATGTTTAAAAAAAATTATAGATAGTTTTACTTTAAAACAGACAGAATAAAACAAAACTGAAGTAGCTTATAATTATCTGGTTTAAATACTTCTTTTCATTTCAGTAAACATCAATTCACTTTTCTCTTTTCTTCACTTAACTGCCTTTGACAAAAACATATTAAAAATATTTATTATTATAGATAAATAATATAATAGATGTTAGAATATATATATATATATATATATATATATATTATGCACTTATTTTCACTTCATTAAATATCAATTCACTTTTCTCCTCCTTTCACGTCACTATTTATAGTAAAAAAACTTTTAAATAATTACTGTTATACAATAAATAATACAATTGATGTTAAATTAATGAAATATATTCATTTTTAAAATAATTATGAATTGTTTTTATTCTTGGCAGTGAATGAATGCTGTGGCCGTAGGAGCATCTTTCCTAAATGCGATCCCCGTTACTTTATGAAAACTTCTTCAGCGCTCAGCTCATGATTATATTTAGTGATTTTGAAACGTGAAAAGTTATTTTACATTTCTATTATTTTTTTTTACAGGCTTCTGATTTTAATGCATGTCTCGTAATGCATTTCACTTAATATAAGCAAACATTTTTTTTTTTCTAACTTGGCAAAATATTTTGGAATGCCCATGGAAGAGCCTACTTTTATTTCAACACAGGGAAACATACAGCAGTTACAAATGATGGGATGATTTCAATGTAGAGCTACATGTGTCAAAACTTTAGTGAAATTTTGCAGCCACCTATCTCACTGCATTACAAATATCCTATATTTCTTATTCTTGAATAATAAAGGACCAATCTTAAATAATGCAACCATGTAATTTGTTTGTGGCGGTCCGACTAGACCGCCAAGTCTAAATGAAGACATATTCGATGATTTAAAACAAAACACTTTTATTTTAGCAATACTTGTGCTGGGCTAATGGAGCTCGATTCGAGATTTTAAAAAGTCGTTCACCACAGTAGCATCTAATTACTATAAAGTTGAATGATTTGTTTGTTTCACGATCTCCTTCTAGTATGTCTACGGCGCCTTCCTGGGGCCTCTTCAAAAATGTGACGACTATCTCTAGCTATCCTGCAAACAACAGCCCGTAGCTGCAGTCGAAATCTTTATTTATAGGGAAAAATCAATTTCAAAATTACTCTTAAATTACTTACCACGGCTCTCTTTACTCTTTCTCCACATCCAAAAGAACGAGAAATTCTAAACTATCGCCGAGGTGACTTCAAAACTTCATTGCCAGACTCAGCTGGTCTAACGCATCCATGGGCTGAGAACGACCGCAATCTATCCCTCTCTGCACACGCACTCACAGATTTTATATCTTGCAGACTAAAGACGCTGGACTAGGAATCTGCTTAAAACTCGCAAACCACAGTTAATTGTAAACCCGGAGCGCCACGCATGCTTCGGAATGTTATATGAAGTATATATATTCGGATAGTATATAAAGTCTATATAGTCGAAATGTTGCATAAAGTACAGATGTCGCCAATGCGCCACAAGTGTTAGATCAATGGCGTCACGAACTCACTCAAAACACAAGAGTGACTTTATTACAAAGTGAACTCCCTCACATGTTTTGTGGGATAACTTCAATGCATACTATGAGAAATACAATGCAAACATACAATTACATTTTTTCAAACGGGACACTGTCCTTTGGCTCCGCACTAAATTAAATACAATGGTCCCACAGCATTAATATTGTGAATATCTTTCATTTTCATAGTCATCTCACTGAGAAAAAAATCCCATGCATCTCTTTACCACTTAATCAAAGGTCCTTTTATTCTGGGTGATTCTTACATGCAATTACACCTAAACATACATAAACTGTGTTACTAGTTTCATTTAACACGTTCGATGCCGCTCACGCGATAGCGCGTGATATGGCGCCTACGTTAAGGGTCACTCATGCGGCAGCCCGTGATGTGGAGTGATGTCCAATAGCCAAGCACGCTCTGGCGCGGGAAAGTCTTTCACTGATTTTTTGTTATAAAAAGTAAATCGACTTCTGGGAAAAACCCATTTCTACAGTGCGGCATTAACTATCATCACATCTTCAAGTAAGCGGCAGCGAACGTGTTAATCCAAAGAAATTTAGAAATTCATTGGCTTAGAAACCAGTGTCGAAATCAATATTATTACATTCACAAAAGCTTCACAATTGTGGCCTTTTTGTTCGGCGATGAAACTCAATTTGTTTAATTTATTTTAAAAAATCAGTGGAAATTTGATGCTAATCATGATTGATCTTTTATTATACAAATATGTAGAATCTTCAATATTTTTTTACATACTTTAACGTTACCTTCTTGTAAGAGATTATTTAAAAAAGTCATATCCTCTTTATTGTCAAAACTTATCGAGTTTTGAAACTTTGAAACTTACGAATATTTAGAATTTTTGCGTCTGGAGCAAATTTAGTAGTATTATTTATTTAATTATTTTTACTTTTTTTTCACTAGTTATTATTATAGAAATTCATGTTCATCTGTGACCTATTCTATTGCATCATCCCTTGCGCATATGTTATTTTGTATATTATGGAATTCTTCACTCAGAAAACATCGAATATCAGCAGTTTTAATATAAATGTCTCTACCATTATTGTCAGTCTGACAATGTGTTTCACACAAGAAATTTTCGAGTATTAAACGGAAACTAAATATTGTAAGCCATTGCAGAAGTTACTATAATCTCCTGTTTGTGTTCAAAATAAATCAACTTTTGTCGGGATAACTTTTAACAACATACTTTATTCAGACTAATGCATTCGCAAGCTAGTCGGGGCATTTCTTACAAATTTCTCATTTGAATTTTATTAATTTTATTTATTTATTTATTTTTATTTTTCATTGGATATATGAGAAAATTGTGTAACATGATATATATTTTTCTCTTTTTTGATTTGTGTTGCAATGTTTTTAGAATATTTTCAATTTCTAAGAAAATGAGTAGTTGATTCCGAATTTTAAATTGCCCTCCAAAATAAATTCAACTAAAATCAAATGAATAAAAAATATATAAAGTTAGATATTGTCTTTAGATATCTGATTAAGAAAAAAAATCTAATAAAAGAAGAAATACTAACGAAAAATTTGTATGCGAAAATTTGAAGCTATGTGTTGGAATTTTCAACAAAATATTTAAGTTCTAGTTTAAATTTAAATAAATGTCAATAAGTTTTTCACCCTAACAACCCCACAATGTTTTAAAAATTATTGGAAATTTCATTTAATATTTTTGGAGTTTATTCAAGATTCAGTAAAAGGTTTAAAAGTTAAAACTTGGCTGGCTAATATTATTATTATAAAATGCAAACTCGCATATTATGCAAAGTTTAAATATTGATTATTCATATGTATTACCCTTCTTAAGCATAAGGGTTTTTTTTTCCATTTTAATTAATAAAAAAATATTTACTAGATGATTTACTTTTGAATAAAGTAATGTCACTTCAATAGAATGTAAACTTACTATCATGTCAATAGTTTTCAATTATGGTAGATTAGTTAGTAACCAAATATTAGAGTTTGTGCTTTCTTGTTAAACTTATTTATTAAGCTATTGTTTTATTTAATTGTAGCCAAATTTTTTTCTCA
This sequence comes from Maratus speculifer, assembly GCA_964019185.1. Lineage (NCBI taxonomy): Eukaryota > Metazoa > Arthropoda > Arachnida > Araneae > Salticidae > Maratus > Maratus speculifer. The sequence continues at coordinate 261,387,691 of OZ025294.1, read as the reverse complement.
AATATACTAATGTATTAAATTAACTATGACTGTAATTATCTTGCTGATATAGAGATACAGCAGGTTTAATGATCGGATTCTTTTGTCGTTTTCCAATAACCTACACGTCAGAAACTTCTTCACATTCCACATATACGTTAATATATTCGTGATTGTTAAATGGTGTGTACTTGCCTGGCTAACAGTAACTCCATTTTCATATTTATGGAGTAGTTAAAGTTTCCAGCGATTTTTAGGCTAAGTAATTTATGTATTCATGTTTTTGTTATGTGTTTCTTTTAACGTATTATTTATACTGGACTTTTTGAATAAAAGAAATTTAGTTTTAAATTTAGCTTCAATTCATCTTTTACACCATATTACATATTACACTTGGTTATTCCTGACATCATCATAATTATAGAGTTAAGTAATGACAGTTGGCCAGATATGATATATTAGCTTCTCCTTCTCCAACACTGTGTGTAAAAAAAGTATGTATGTATTTTCACTTTTGGAATCGATTGAAAAAGCAAAGCTAGAAATTTGAAAAAAATTGTATATTGGTTTAACATTAGCTTGTGTGTTTCCTTACGTGAAGAGTGTAGGTTCGTGACATTTGAAGCAGCACATATAATCGATCGTCATTGACGAAATCGTGGGTCATCCATTTTGTATTGGAATTTACGAAAATTTTAATAGCCAATACTTCGGCTTTATTATAAATTTAAAAATTTGTAGTTTTTGTCAATTATTAATAACAATACTTAGTTTTTAATAGTGCAAATGTGTAAGAAATGTTGTAGGTTGCTTTTTACTCTTCAGAATAATTTCCATTTAATGTGGTTGTAGAAATAGGCTTTGTGTGGCATACACTGCAAAATACGAAATAATGCGAAAAATTTACTTTTGTACATATTTTTTTATAAAAAAGGTGTCTAAAATTTAAAATTAAATAGTGAAATCTTTTTTAAAAGTCTAATGAAAGTATAAAACAGTATTAATCATACTCAATTTTGTTAAATATATAGACTATATGAACGAAATAGTCTGAAAAAAGAATCTTCCAATATATATTTTCCTTCGATAGATTTCCGATATGCCTCATTTATTTTAAATGAAATACATAATCCCAGCAAATTTATAGCAAACCATCTATAATGTCGTAAATTGGCAGTATATTTGGCAGTATTTTTTTATTTTATTTTATCTACTATTATTTTCTTTCATATTTAAAAATCATATAATGAAACGTTTGATCATTGAAATTTGAATAAGTATAAAAATAAATTATTTGTAAATTTTCTTTTAGAGTGTTTCTTCTAATAATAATTGTCAAAAAAATGAATGTAGAAATGCATGATTATGTTAAGTTCTTTAAGTGTTTTTTTCCTGAAAAAAAATATTCTTTCATAAAAGTAATTTATACATACGTAAAACAATATGAAAATAATATGTTATATTAAAATGTCTTTTAAGCATAAATTGTGTTTTCAAACATAAAAGTTTCAAACATGCATACGCTTTAATCCTCTGACAGTCTTGCAAAAGGGCAAAATTGCAATGCTGTTTTCTCTGTGTTTTATTTAATTAGGAATATGAATGCAATCCTGCAGAATAATAATCATTATTCAATGTATTAAAAATACATTGAATAAGCAGAATTATACTACTTTAAATATTCATTTTATTGCAGTGAAATCTGAAGCTTAGTGAACGGTTTGTCAGTAAGAGGGCTAAAAAAGTTGGTAAAATTTAATTGCTTCAAATAATAAAACAAACACGGAACTTTTCATTGTTTGTTGTTGCCTCTAAAGTGTACGTTTATTTGTTAATTTATATTTGTGAATAAAATATATCACCAAAACAAAAAAGTGGACATTTGAGAAAAAAAGAAATTGATAGCAAACTTTGAAAATTGAATGTATGGAATCAGCTTTTGCGAAGACTTGCGGAATAGGTAGAAAGTTACTGTATAACAGTATAGGGTTCAAATCTTGCTTAGCAGAAAAATGTAACCAACCAAAAAAGAAATCGACTGTTTTGTTCTTTTTTAAATTTAGGAATGTTGAGAACGATCTTTTCACTGTAATAAAATGTGCCAGATCCAGAAAGTTCCAATATCATGGATTATCGTAAAAGAAAAGTCTTTAAATATTGCTGCTGAACTAGGAAAACCGAATTTTGCTGCCAGCAAAGTGTGATTACAAAGGTTCTTATTTTTTACAGATGTTTAGTGAAACTGCTAATGTTTATAATAGTGTGGGGGAAAAAGAAGAAGGAATGGGTATTAATGGATAATCTTCATAAGTACAAACCTTGTGATGTTTTCAATTCCGATGAATATGGGCTGTTTTTTTTTCATATTTATCTATATAAATCTCCTACTTACAAGAACCAAAAATGCAGTAGTAGGAAGGTAAGCAAACAAAGATTTATCGTTTTATTAGCAGCGAATATAGGTGATTCAGAAATATTGACTTCATTAGTTATTGATAAATTTCTCAAGCCTCGTTGTCTGAAAATCTTTGATTGTATCATATGATGCGAACCGAAAAGCCTGGATGACAACAAGATTCAGATTCAGATTCAGATTCAGTTAGGTGGGGAGGCCTACCATATGGCTTGAGCTCAACAAGCCCCACCTAACATTTATTTAAAAAAAAAAAAAAAAAAAAAAAAAAAAGTACAATTGTTTCACAAATGGTTACCCAATTTCTTCTGGGCGAACCTAAAGTTTTTACAATATTAAAACAGAAATATGATTTGATAAGCTTGCTAATGCGCAAGTTGAAATATATACTGATTCTTTTCAACGAGGGTGATGCAGTCAATTATTTTCTGTAATAATTTCGGACATTTCAATACATATGAAAACCACTCATTTAATTTCATATTTGATGGCTTTCGCAGATGAAAGGTTGAAGTTAGTGGACAATTTAACATGAAATGCAAGGAGGTACTTCTGTTCCCACAAGTACAGAGGTCAGAATCTACTTTATTAAATTTAACTAGATATGAAGAAAAAGGACCATGATTGGTAGCGAATAAATATAGATTTCGATGAAAAAGTAAAAAGTCTTCTGAAATTTTCGGTAGAAATTCGTATGTGTATCTGCCGGTATCTGCATAGTCCCAATAGTTTTGCCAGTGTTGAAGCGAATCTAGCTTTAATTTTCTTTTTATTAAGGATGCTGGTGATGGATAGAATTTTGTTTCTATTTGTGATGATTCCAGCGTAGCTTCTTTTGCCAAGGTATCCGCTAATTCGTTTCCTTTTATGCCCGTGTAGCCTCTTATCCATTTGAAAACAAAATTTTTAGTAGTTTTCTGCAATAGTAATATGATTGAGGTTACTAATATATCTCTTGTATTAATGTCTTTTAAGGCTTGTAGGCTTGATAAACTGTCTGTTTGAATTAATATATTTTGAAAATTGCTTGAATTTGCCCAGATTATTGCGTCATGAATAGTTAACAATTCTGCTTGATAAACACTATTGTCATTTATTAAGGATTTTTGATATGTTTGAATTAAATGATTGTTATAGAAAGTACAGAAGGCATAGGCTGTGCCAGATTCAGTTTTTGAGCCATCGGTGTATATTTCCACTAAGTTAGTTAAATTCGGAGGTATGTCTTCTATCCAATGTAAATATTTTTTAAATGGTTTTATCTGGCACGTTTTTAGTCTTGTTTGTATTAGGGTTGGATCGAACTCTTCTGATGGTATGCCAAGTCTTAATACTTGCCCAGCTTCAGATTCTCTTTTTATTTGGTATTGTAGCGGAATTATTCCAGTTAATGTGCATAAGGCAGAGGTTGCCGTTTTCCTGTATGCTTTAGAAATCATCAAGAGACATTCTGCTTGTATTGATGATAAAATGCGTAAGCCATGGGATTTTTGCAATCTTGGAAACCAGATTGATGCACCATAAGATATTTTTTTCTCCAATATTGTTTGATACCACACATTTAAAATATATTTTGGAAGACGATACGAGGAAGAGAATTTGAAAAGATTTTGAATAGTTTTTAATATTTCAATTTTCTTATTTCTAAGATGAGGAAGAAAAGTAAGATTACTATCTAAGGTAACCCCCAAATAAAGCAATGTTGGATTTGATTTTAAATTTTTATTTCTTAACTTAAAAATTGGTGGACGTTTTAGAGATTTGGGCTTTTTAAGACGAAGTACTGAGCATTTGTCGAAAGAGATTGACATACGATTAACATCTGCCCAGTCGCTGATGAGTTGTAAAGCATGATTTGCCGAATCTTCTAAGCTTCTCCTTGTGGAGCCTGAGATTACTAATAGTATATCATCGGCGTAGGCTATTATTTTATAACCATGTCTTTTAAGAAGTTTTAGTAATTTATTTAAGAAGATTTTCCAAAGAAAGGGTCCCAGGCAGGAGCCTTGTGGGCAGCCCCTGCCAAACCAATGTAGTGAATTTGATTGCCAATTATAGTAGGCTGCTCTTAATGTTAAAAATGACCTAAACAGATTAAGATAGGGTTTGTCTAATTTTAAAAGTTCAAGTTTTTCTATAGTTATGTCCCATGGCAGGCGATCAAACGCGTTTTGAAAATCTATAGAAATTAAAGAGATATACTTATCTTCTTGAGATTTGATTTCTATATTAGAGAAAAGATCTTGTAATGCCGTTTCTGTTGAACGACCTTGTTCAAAACCATGTTGAGATGATTGTAGAGATTGTGAGTGTGATAAGAAATAATTTACTCGTTTCAAAAGCATTTTTTCTAATATTTTTCCAAATATCGGGAGAAGAGTTATTGGTCTATAAGATTGATAATCGTCAGAAGATTTGTTTTTCTTTTTAAAATATACTAATTCTCCAATTTTCCAATCTGAAGGGAAGTAATTCAATTTCAGTAGCGTATTGTACATTGATAAGAGTAAATTCTTCTGTGTTTTATAAAGATTTCTTATTATGAAATGGTCTATTTTGTCAGGCCCAGGGGCCTTGTTTTGATTGAAAGAGTAAATGGCAGCATGGAGTTCTTGGTCTACGAACGGAGGAGCTGAGTCATCAGAATCAAACGATTCTTGAGATAATTTAATTGAGGGGCCAAATATTTTAATTGTTAGATCTGTGTAGAAGAAGTCCCTAGTATATAATGGATAGTTTGAGTCTGCCAACGCCATTACTTCCTGTTGATAGAATTCTTGGAATGCAATTTTCTTAGCTTTTTCAAAAGGATCTTTGGTATTGCCACAAAAGTTGGACCAAGCTTGTCTTTTTGCATCTATGATCGCTTTCTTGTAGATGGCTTTTTCTTTTTTATATCTAATTTTGTCTTCTTGTGAAGCTGACGGTAATTTGGATTTTCTTTGCAAGGCCTTCACAAAGTTTCGTGTCTTTCGTAAGTTATCATTCCACCAAAATACTTTTTCTTTTCTTCAAGTGTTTGTCACATAAGGTATGTAATATTTCTAAGAAAAGTTTGTAATATTCATCAAAAGTATTTTGATTTGGTATGTTGTTGAAATTTATATTGTTTTCTGTTAATTTAAAGGCCAATTCTTTATTAAACTTTTTAAAAGAGATATTTTTTGTTCGGTATCTCCTTGTCGAGTGTTTAGGTAATGGAATATCTGTTAGTATTGTAATTAATCTATGGTCACCGTAATTTAAGTCTTTATCAACTGTCCAGGATGAAATTCTGGAAAAGAAAGGAAGAGATGACATGGAAACATCTGGCCAGCCTCTAGAGTGATCCGTTTCAAATGTTGGTAAACAGTGAGGATCATTAAGAACTATTAGTCGATGTTGACTGATAAAAGAAAATAGTTGGTGACCTTTTTCGTTATCAGAAGGATAGCCCCAAAGAATGCTGTGGGCGTTAAGATCCCCCAATATGAGGAGATTAGGCGAGTAGCCCGGGAAAGTATCTCATGAATGAAGATCTTGCTCCAAATTCGCTGATGGCGGAGAATATTGTGAAACTAATGTGAAAGTATTTTTTGAAACAGTTATATTTACTACAACTGTATTATCAAACTTTCCAAGTTGAATGTGTTTTAAACTCTGATCTACAATTATTATGAACGCATTTCTATTATTTGACGAGTAGCAAGGTGCTCCTGCTGGTAGACCATGTGGTCGGTTGTTGTTAATGTAACAGTCTTGTATACAAGCTAAAGAGTAATTTTCGGAGTAAAGAGTATTGATAAGATCAGCTGTGGCCGTTCGGCTTCTCTGCAGATTTACTTGTGCTATTTTCAATGATTTTTCTTTGGAATAAAGGTTAGAAGATTCACTTTTAGTGCCTCTATCGGTAACGGGGAGGCAGAGCCTCCCAATTCCTGCTTGAGGTCTTCTTTGAAATTCCTCGGTTTTTTCGGGAAGAGTTTTCTATAATTCTGACACTACGAAAGGAAAAAGAAATTCGGCGTGTCCATAGAATTTGGGCAGCAAAAAAGGGAAAGATGCTAAAATCGCTGACAGCTGTACTGGCCATTGCATGATTTCCAATTTAAATTCGATAGAACTTGTTTTTTTGCCTCCAACCGAACTAATGTTGCACAACCCTTATATCAATGGAATATTCAAAATTTCAAGATAAGTTATCGAAATATGCTTTTAAATTACTTCATTGCTATCATTAATAAGGAAAAAGAAGCCTCACTTATTGGGTTAGATACCATGCGTTCAGTAATGTTGGAGTATAGTATGGAAGACGACATTGCATACTTGGCTTCTAGAATGTGAAAAAGTATCGTTTGGAGACGACGACATTGATGATGATGATGCACCCCTAATTGAATTTAAACTGAAATTATGGAATGTCGTTTGATCAATACAAGACGAAATTACATAAGCAGTTGTTAACAATAAAATTGTTACTAAAGAGCTTTATCCGCGTGTGGTAACAGTTACACCTTTACTGTTATGTATCCTTCGAATAAGACTGCTTATTGGGCTAAGGAGAAGCAGCGTTAAAATATTCTTCATGCATATTGCTATTTCTCTTCTAGATACTCGCAGCTGACCTGACACGGGTAAAGGCCATGATGAAACTTCTGTACTTAAAATCGTTTCCAGTTTTTTAAATATAAACACTGATGGAAATTATTATAATGACAGTGAGTGCGAAGCTGAAGCGATGACACGAGCAGAAACTTTAAAGCACTAAATATCCCCAGATATTTCTTACTAATCCGAAACACACAGAGGAGCATTTTAAAACTGTTCGTGAATAGCAAAAGGTAGTTTTAACAATTACGACAAAAACAAAAGATTGTTTTTCCTACAACGTGTATACTTATTAATTCAAAAATTTAAATGAAAAGCAATTTTCGTTTATAAATCTTTTATTATAAATTATACCTTCAAACAACCTTTTCTTATCATCTGTCTACTTAGTCGTTATTTTACTAATTTAATTAATTTATTAATAATATTTTATTGACTAAATTAAAATTCCTGTTTACACCACATATAAGGTCATTTTTTTCAGGACCGCACGGCTTACTATATAATCGATACTGATTGTATTATGAAGCTCCTATTCATTTGTCAACTGAATCATTTTACTTTTTTCCTTATATAGGAAGTTTTTAAATCATGCTAATAGTTTTTAGAGCACCTGGATGTCAAGATGTTTTATATGAGACTATTTTTATTTCTAATTACTATCTCAAATCACCGCATTTTAAATCCATATCACGCTTTGCTTTTAATAATGTTTCAATAAAATCAATTTTCTTTTCGTCATTTCCTAAATTCATTAAAAGCAATTGATTTAAAATTATTCCAAAGTCGATAAATGTCATGAGTATTTTGCATACATGTTTACAAAATTCACGATTCTTCATATCATGAGTCAAAGCAACGAAAATGATTAATCTCCAAATATTGTTTCAATCGCTATTTTTAAAGTTATTCTATGTATTTAGAGTATGTAAAAAATGTAGACTGTGTAACAAAGTTATTGTATGTATATTCTTAACAGAAGTTTTAACCCTTCACTGCAGTTTTAACCCTTCACTAAAGTTTTAACTCTTTCTTTTCTTTATGAAAAAAGTATTAGGGTTGCTTTAGTAGGTCACAAATGCAGGAAAAATAATAAAAAATTCTGACTTCATATATATATATATATATATATATATATATATAATTGGGATTTTGTGGTATGCACCATATCGGTCCCAAAGCACAGAATGAGGTATTTACATTTTTCTTCCAGATGTGATATGAAGCTCATAATTCTTGTGTTTTATATGTACAAAAAACAGTATAATATGTATTAGAATTTTATAGCTGGTATTAAATCCTTTAAGGGACAAGCAATTGTATCTTTTTAATGTTGAATTCACACGGGAATATTAAAAAAAAAAACATTATTTTAGAATAAATAATTCAATTTTGAAACCTTTTTTTTTCCCTCCAAAGTTAGAAATATAAAATTTAATTTAAAAGTTTCTGCTGCAAATCTTGATTCAAATCAGTTTATATATAATGTATTCCACTGCCCTTCAAAAGGTTTAAATCTGCAAAAAAATTAGTATTACAACTTTCAAAATAATAATTGTAAAATGATATGAAAGAAAAAATTATAGAAAATAATTTAACAACAGAGTAAAGTATTATCAGAAAACAAATCAAAACCAAAAAGAGCTTTAACCATTTCCGACGCGTAATAAATCAGTTTGATATAATTCACTTCCACCAAAATTTATAAACGAATTTATTAGAAAATATAAACTTGCTTATTTTCAGGTATGTTACAAAAGGGGAATTTTAATTAAATATTTTTGGTGCAAGTAAAATTAAAAATAGCTTCCGTTTTTTAGGGACACCGCACCGGAAAGGTTAACCTCGTAACAGTTTCACTTTTTGACACAATAAACTAAAAATAGGGACAAAACTCCGTTTTGTTTTTCGTACTAAAACATCTCTCTTGTACAGCCGAAAAATATCTGGCAATTTATGTATGAAAAATTGTAGATAAAAAATAGTGGCTTCCAAACGCTTTTAATAACGAACTGCTTGACTGAGCGGCGTTAGGGCAAAACTATAACTATACTTGTTCTAAAATCTTTTTTTTTTCTTTTTTTTTCTATTTCAGGAAGTTTACGGATCAAAGGAAACTTACGATTAGGAATTCTATTGCTTCTCACTATGTCCAATGACTTTTTTCTATCAACACTCTCCATAGCAAAGATACCCGCAGCATCTGAAACCGCAAAATCCTTCTCTAAATTGATGCTTATCTATTTGTACATTCAGTGATGAATTCAGGAGTTAGCGTGAGGGGGGGGGGGCATTCGTCAAGAACTTTCACATGTACTCCCCATATAATTTGAAAATTTTTATATTTTAGAAAACCAATCCCCCCTATTCATACACACACACTCTTGGTACATGAAAATGTCCGTCGTACGGAGCGACATCTGAATGCAATATTCTTAAATTTCACTTATTGTTTTTACACTCCATAACAAAAATATAAACGGACTAAGAAAGTGTTGTCCGATGCAGACAAGAATTGGTGGATAGGAAGATAGAAAAGGATTAGAATAGAAAAGGATCAAAATTTCAGAACAATTTAATGACTTATTTCATAATTACATAATTACAAAGTAACAAATCCAATAAGGCGTTGATTTATATCTAGCCTAAATACAAGGTGCCACGGGCCGTGGCAATCATTAATAAAGCTTCTCGATGGTGTCCTATGGTATTTCAGACCAGATTTGCTCCAATTGACGAGCAAGGTTATCGACATTTTCTTTTAGATGCAGTCATCTTTCCATCATATCTCAGGCATGCTGGGTGGGAGATAGATTTGGTGATATGACTGTCGAAGAAAATGTTCGACAATCGTCAAGGCAATTCATAGCAAAACGCTAAACACGCCGTATTTAGTCTGGAATTATACTGCTGAAAAGTAAGTTGAAAGCACAGCAAAAGAGCGCTATATCAAAAACAGGTCTCAGAATGTCGTCGACGTCACTGTGCTGTAAGTGTGCCTCTATTGACGACCAAAGGAATCCGGCTATCAAGAGAAATGGCACATACAGACCATAACTTCTTGTTGTTGACCTGCGTAAAGTGCAATAGTAAAAACAGGAACGGCACGTTGGCCTGGGCGTCTCCAGATGTCGATCGTCACGATATAGTTGGAAACGAGATTTGTCGCTAAAGCTATACGTCCCTAATCAGCTTCATTCCAACCTCATCGAGCCAAGCACCACTGTAATCTGGCTCGACAGTATGTAGGCGTGAGTTGTAGGTGGCGTAACGATCGGTAAAAGCTTAAATATCGTTCCCATAGCCGGATGTAAACTATCATAAACGATACTCGTGTGCTGTTTCACGTCTGATGGTTGATAGCGAGGATTTAGGTGCTGAGACAACTGATCTGACAATCATTATGCAGTCTCGATCTGTTGTGGTTCTAGGTCAATCGCTACCATTATGCCACTGAAATCTGCCGTTGTTCATCAACTCTTCCCAGCATCTTCTGATCGCCGAATCGCTACGACCAAAATGTCGAGATATTCTTCAATTTGTCCAACCTGCATCTTCCAGTCCAACAATACGACCTCTTTCAAACTCCGAAAGTTGCTCGTAATGAACTCAACTCCTGCGGCAAAGCATTTTTATAGCCGTTAAAAGGTCAAAATCGGAATCAGACAGAAATCTTTAACAAAAGATTGAGAAAAGCTGCTTATATATATCTGCTGGATGTGCTGGAGATCACTCTGTTCATCTATTCATTTATCAAATTTTAATCATTTGCATAATTGTTCGAAACTTTTATGCATGCGAAATTTCAAAGCAATAGGATGATGTCTTCTTGGCGCGTCGTTATATATATATATATATATATATATATAGAGAGAGAGAGAGTGTGAGTGTAATTTTCAATAAAATTTAAAATTTCGTTAACATTTAATATAAAAAAAATTCCTTCTTGCTGCAGTTACTCAATTTCTTAAGTCACTTTTGTTGTTATCGTGCAGTCATCGTCTGACTCAGATGAACAATTAACATTTTCAGGTCTATTTTTAGCTGGGTTATACATTGAATCTTCTCAACTATCATCAAAAAGTCTAAAAGACTCATAATCAATATCGGATGCAAATAATATTGCATTAATTGCCTTTTGCGTTAGCCCTTTGTGTGCCATTTTTCATTCGAATGTTTTATGAGCTTTATGCTTTATGCTCCATATCTGTCACAAACACAAAAACAAGATTTCCAGATGATGTACTGAAATAGTTAAGCTTTAGGCAACCTTAATTACAAAAATGTAATATACTCGAATGTCTAAAATTTTATCTTGAGATACATTCAATATTTTGGGGTGAAAAAGTTGAAGCACATTCTATTGTTGCATACGATGCAGACTGGGAATTTTTTAATGAAATAAAAATTTAATAGATAGTGTTCTACTGCCATCAAGTGACAAAAGAGGTACACAACTCTTTGTTTAAGTAGTCTAGATATGGCACAATGTAACCTAAATTAACCAATTGTCACAATGTAACCAATAACCTAAATTTAGGTTTCTTAGGAATATAGAAATATTTTATCGGTATGTTCCATATATGGCACATGGTGCAGCGAAAGGTTAAATACATACACCCACTCAGATATGTATATATATATATGAAGATATAAAAACACACGTACGGATTCCATTAAGAAATACTAAAAATTGTTAAAACTAAATGTGGTAAGCTTTTATTGAGTTGTTACCACATTGGAAAATCTAAAAATGGGAATATTTTAATATTGTTCAGAAAATACACACGTTTTCAGAAACATTCAGTACATATTTCATAATAGTTATTTACGATATTTCGAATCATTACTTTTGTTATTATCTCTCTGTTTTATTATTTTAATTGTCCCAAATCTGTAGGTAAACAAGATATTCTTCAGCTACTTAAAAATAATACGGAAAACTGGTTCACAAAGATAAAGACTTATAGCCTATAAAAATATACTTATGAAACAAAATTACTGCCGCTTAGAAAGCAGAGCTATGTATTATATCATTTACTTTCTGATAACATCTAATTTATTACAACAGTAATTTCAGGCTATTCATTACGCGAGAAATTCTATACCATCTGTCATATTGATGAATTATGTATCAAAATATTGTTTCGTAAAATGAAAATTACTTTTTGATTCAGCATAATATATTTACGAAAAAAAGGGTCTGATTTTTTAAATGAAACAATTCTGATGTTTTAAATGTACCAGTGATATTTTGATTTCATGCGGCATGTTATAGAAATATTGTTTGAATAAAAAATCTGCTCCTTACAAACCAAAATTGAACATATTTATCTTTAACACGTTCACTGCCGCTTACGTGAAGATGTGATGATAGTTAATGCCGCACTGTAGAAGTGGGTTTCTCCCAGAAGCCGATTTACTTTTCACAACAAAGAATCAGTCAAAGATTTTCCGCACCAGCGCGTAACTGGCTATTGGACATCACCCCACATCACGCTCTGGCGCGTGAATGGCCCCTTAACATTGGCGCCATATCAAGCGCTGGTGCGTGATCGGCAGCGAATGTGTTAACCGCTTCCCTGTTCTGCCCATAAGCCGTACTGGCAACGTGTTTTTACAAATCCTGATTTGCCCGTACCACGCACGGACATCCACATTCCAGTCATAATTTATTATTCTCAAGAGAGAAAATTTGTTGTATATTTTGAATAATTTAATCCGAGCATTTTTGTGATTTAACTAGGCAAAAATTTATGTTTAGAAATCTGGTTTTAAGAAGATTAAAAATTTTGTAATTGACATGAAAAAAAATATTTGAAACTTTTTTCAGAAATATTGATCAATTAAGTGGTTAAATGAAGCAAACAACGTTTGTTCTTGATATCAGAAATTTGGAAAATTTATTGTTTGGGAGCGTCCATTCAGAAATCTTGTAATTATTTGAGCAAATTTTTGTAAATAATCGCAATTATTTTATTAAAAATCACTATTAAGATAAAAATTGACATCACCAGTTAAATAACACTGCGTTCCACACACATATATTATATTGCATATATCCAATTTGTAACAAAAACATTTTACTTGAGTATATATTTAATCAAAATTTTTATTTATTATATTGACAAGAAAAATACATTTTTTAACAAAATAGATATATTTTATGAGAGTATTTTACCGGTTACATTAATTTTTATCTTAATTATATATTTTTAAGAAAGTGAATTATTTATGAAAATTTGCTCGAATGGTCACAAGAGTAACAGAAGATTTTCTCATTTTCCTTTGTACACCAAACCTTTTTTGTGATAAAATATATAAAGATTACTATGAAAAAGAAATGGTGGCAATCAATAAAAGGGAGACGTTATGTGTATATATATTCCTATTCTTTAGATAATCTGCGAGAGAAACTACTGCAATTCTATGCAAGAATTCAATTAATAGGTGTGCCAAATTAAGTTTTTGTAACATAATTAATATTGTTAGCCATAATTACGAGTAAGACGTTTTCCGCACATGCTTGGTAATATATTCAAATCTGAGTTTGGGTTCGTGCTGTTCAGAGAATTGAAAATATAACCGGGTTTTTCTAATTAAACCATAAAACCAAGCATGCTAATTTTGTTTCTGGCGTAATATTTCGCAAATAATAATGTAGTAATTATAGAAATTATAGATATCTTATTTCTTAGAAGTTGAAAAAGCATCTGAAAATTTCCAAAAAAGCTAACAAAAAGGAAAACTAAAAGGCAGTTGATGAATTCCAAAGAACATGATAAAATTTTATTACTACACCGTTTACTTTATCACCATTCATAAACTTAAAATGTGCATGTTACTAACACTGAAGTAATAATGATGGGGGCAATGAAGTGTTTTGTCGCTTTCGGGGCTTTTTTATCACGTACATCCTGTACTATATGTGCCACAATTTTTAACTTTACACATTATTCAACAAAAGTGAATTTTTACATAAAATTTGTTCAAAATCTCTGACTCAATTTAAAAATATAATTTTTTGAAATAATTTTCTAGCAAGATTTTTTTTACGTTTATTCAAATATTACTCTATAATAATACAATTTTTTAATACAGAGTAATATATACAAATATGATAATAGCAGACCAGATTACAGCTACATAGATATGTACTTATAATAATATTTGGTGTGTGCAAAAATTTCTATAAGATTAAATAGATTTAATAACTTTTTTTGGTACTACTTGGGTATTCCGTCAACCAACTTCGCCAAATTATACAAATCACCAAACTAATAGCCAAATTATACCTATTGACATAATTTTTATTTTAAATAACGAAAAAACAAATAATTAGTAGAATAATAATAAAAATACAAATAAAAAATCGAAATAAAAATCACATAATGGCGTTTTAATCTTATTTAATGTCATTGAATGTGACATTCACCATCATCCATTATTGGCAATTAGTCTTATACTTTGGCATTAGTTTTTTGTCTACGGGATAACCAAGTAGTACCCTTTTTTATAACAATGAAGAAATGGAATGGTCATGAATGGCGAATGATCAGTAATTCTTATCCCCGAGAAACCAATCGCTGAAACAATGGGTCAATTTTGTTAACAATCAAGACATATAACTTTTATGGTCCTATGTGTTTAGAATTTGCAACAATTCTCTTGCATTAAAATATTCATAAATATCCGGAATGACCAAGTAAAGCTATTCGATTTGTAACACTTATAGTTTTTTTTATTGTTCTAGAATGTAAAGTATTGTCAAAACGTAACTCGAAAAGAGTAGCGAATTAGGCGTCTTAAAAAATAACTTATTTACTTATGTTTAATATTGTGAAATAAATTTGTTTAAATAGAAAATATAAAGCAGAAAATGTATCAAGTCAAATTATCATTTTATCAGGAAGTAACTCTATCTTAAAATTAATAAAATTTTTTAAAAGTATACCATAATTTTCCTAATTTAGATACATTTTTCTCTGTCAGCAACTAACATAATTAAAATCAATGAATCATTTTTTCTATAAAAAAAAAGATTTTCTCGATGCATAATTTTCCCATTATTCTTCACACTTCTATCATATTTTTTTTTTCGTTTTCTATTACTTTATGAATGAGAAGCATGATGAATTACGTTGCATCAATATCAGGATCAGAATAATTTGCTCATGAGCTAACGTACTTCCTGTAGTATTGATCGAAATATATTTTTATTAGATTGAGTATAAGTGTAAAGTATGATAATGCATAAAGCTTTTTGACATTAAAAATAGTTTTTGCTTGTCCTATACATGCATGCATTTATATTTATATATTTATATCTAATTATATGTTTGAATTTGTTTTATCAATTGTTTGTGTAACACTCACATACACGATGATTTAGAACTAATAGCACAAAATAGTAAATTAAAATAATGAACATTTGTACAGTGAAGCATGGTCATAATCAATTATTTCAACAACAAAATATGGTGTTTCTAATTCCTATTTACCAGCTTTTTCACTGGAAAAAGTTTTTTAACCTTGAATTTTTAACAGTAATCTTTTGATTATTTTAAGATAAAATATTTTTTCAAACAATATTACATTTTACACTCTTACAAATCATTGACATTGCTGTTGTTTATAGAGGTGTCATCCCTCTTAGTAAAAAAAAAAAAAATACAGCTTTTTCTTATAAATTTTTTGATGCATGAAAATGTAAGATTTATTGTGAGGATTTTGCTTATGATTTCCATGGACATGTTACTACAGAAAATTTAAATAGGTTTCAATTATCAAAAGCTAGTAAACATGACGTAACTCAACTTTTGCTATATAAAAACATTTTAAAATATGTATCTTTTTGTAAGCGTTAATTTTCATCATTTTACTTATTTATTTGAAATTTTTTTATTTTTCTTCTTTATTTATTTATTAAAAATTGTCAAAAATCAATTTTACATTTATATGTCAAAATGATAAAAGATTTCAAAATTAGATTGCAATGTTAATTTTACTCTCAACCATTTTTTAGTATATCTGAAGAAATTATTTTCTACTAAATTTGTGAATGACCCCTAATTAGTGACAAAAAATGTGTTCCAAATTTAAACAGCTATTACTTGGTCAATTTTAATCATAGAATAACGGGACATTTTTTGTCTAACAGACCGTGCTGCACCGAGAAAATCGTTTTTGTATAGCAAAATATGCTTCATGGATTTTAATTATGTTAGCTGCTGACAGAGAAAAATGTATCTAAATTAGAAAAATAATAATATACTTTTTAAAAGTGTTATTAATTTTAAGATTGATTTACTTCCTGATAAAATGATAATTTGATTGATACATTTTCTATATTTCGAAAATTATTTCACCATATTAAAAATAAGCAAATATGTAATTTTTTTAACACGATTAATTCGCTAATATTTTCGAGGTTACGTTTTGACAACATTTTACATTCCAGAATAATAATAAAAAAAAACTATAAGGGTTACAAATTCAATAGTTTTACTTGGTCATTCCGCATATTTATGAATATTTTAATGCAATAGAATTAGTTATTGTAGCAAATTCTATACACATAATACCATGAAAGTTATGTCTTGATTGCTAACAAAATCGACCCATTGTTGCAGCAATTGCTTTCTTGGATATAAGAATTACTGATCTTTCTCCAGTAGTGGATAGGGACAGCTTAATGCAACAATGTTAAAATTTAAACTGCAGAGCGAAACGAGGAAAAAAATCAAAAAATCCCTACCTGGTTTCGGCGAGTTGTTTTCTTCGTATTGATTAATGTTAGATTCGTTTTTTTTTTTTTTTTTTTTTTTCCCTGTGTTTTACATTTTAATGTGCATTTATATTTTTCTCATATTTTTTTTTACTCTTAATATTATAATGTAAGATGTTGATAAATCTGATATAAAAATGCGGTGGCGCATTCCTATATCAGAAATACTTTTTCCCTTATTTAAAAAATAGCATAATATTTATGCTTCATAAATATTAGAAAGATATTTCAAAATTTTATCGCGTATTTTTGTACAAATTTATACGGATTTTAATAGTTTAATTCCTGCATTAGTAACAGCGGTATTGACCAGTTTTTCTTCATTTTAGAAATTTCTTCAATGCGAATTTCGTGCATCCACACACGCTTTTTTGAATTTTAGTGTCGTTAGAGACAACAGCTTTGGGGAGTTTCGTTGCGGCACGACGCGTTGTGTACATCCAGTAATGTTATTTTTGTTGTTTAAATGGGCGCGCAGCGCTCATAAGTGCATTAACAGTGGCACTGACGAGTTTCATGCATTTTAGGGACTGCTGCACAGTGAGTTTCATGCATCTAATGATGTTTTTTTAATTGTTTTAATGGGCACGCAGCGCTCATATGTACATTAGTAACCGCGGCATTGACGAGTTTCGTGCATTTTAGAGATTGCTGTGCAGCAAGATTCGTATATCCAGTGATGTTTTATTTTTGGTTTAAATGAGCGCGCATCGCTCATACGTACGTTACTGGCTACTGGCGCTGACGAGTTTTGTACACTTCTGAGATTCCTGCACAGCAAATTTCGTACATTGTGATTTTTTTTGTTGTTTAAATGAACGGGCAGCGCTCATACGTACGTTAGTGACCGCGGCATTGACGAGTTTCGTCCATTTTAGAGACTGCTGCACAGTCAGTTTCTTGTGCCCAATGATGTTTTTTTTTCTTGTCTCGTTGTAATAAAGGCGCAATGCTTAGGAATCATCGTTGGAACTGTTCACGTCGTTAACCGTCTGCTGAAAATTCCGCGTTGTGATTGTGGAGAATTTTTAGGTTTCTGAAAACTCAGCCCGCCTGAGGGTACTTGTCGCCAAAATTGCCAAAATCCAGGTTTAGGATTATTTCGTTAATATTTGAAGAGAATGCATTATAATTAGTAATATTCTAATATTAAAAAGATTATAATATGCGTTCATTTTACATTTCTATAAAATAGGAATTAAAATCATCATAAAAAAATAAAATTGGAGAAATAATATTTTTATTATAATCTTTGTCTAAGTTTATAAGTGTATAACATCACTTTAACATCAATACCAGGAAAACAACTCGCCGAAACCATGTAGGGATTTTTTGATTTTTTTCCCCGTTTCATTATGCAGTCTAAGTTTTAACATTGTTGCATTAAGCTTTCCCTATCCGCTACTTCATTCTCCATTCATGACTATTTCTTTATTGTCTAAAACTTTAAATTTCGTAACTTTTTAAGAAATATTTTTATTGACCCAAATCGCTGTTGCAATATTTCTTTACCTCATTTAAAATGTTTTGTAATTGGAACTGTATGTATGACTAACGGTTTAAGAATTATCCATTGATCACCATTGACAAGAACACCCTGTATAGGATGGCTACTGTTACAGATATTTACTCATTTTAATTTACAAATATAAAACACAAAATGATAAATGACGATGAACATCAGAGATGAAAGTATACTGGGAAATAATTTTCTCATATCAACCACCATTTTTATTGATTACCAAAGACAATATTTTATGCCATTGTCCAATTGTGACATGAATCTTTTTAAATGATAATCTGTTCCGTTCACGCAATATGGCAGCTTTGAAAAAAGTCCAAATTTTGTGGGGATTTTTTTTCATTTTCTTTTGCCTCTAATATCCCACAGACGCAATAATATAAAGGATTTAGATCAGGTGGCCAATCTTTTTTCATGAAAAAGTTTGGACAACTGATATCGAACCAAACCTGTTTTGATTTATTTCGGTGGAAAAGAGAAGAATCTTGTGGAAATATCCAATTATTTTTTCATTAGGACCTGTCAGCGTATGACAATAAATGTTTAGTCAGTATATCCTGTTTGTAATATTTCGCACTGATTTTTATCCAGGTATACATGAATTTCAAAGTCAATTTTCCATTGTTTGACGCTGCAGCTGTAAAAAACGCATTTTTAGCAATTTTAGAGTTGTGTTAGTGATTTTGTTGCCAATATCAGCTTTGAACATGTTGATAGAAGATTAGACGAAGAACAACTATTAATAATTTTTTAGTAGATATGTTTCTCCAGGCATTTTTCAAGATTTTTTTTTAATTTATTTCATACATCACAAATTGTTTCTACTATTATCATTTTTAGCGATCGAATTTTAATATTTATGTGAAATATAGTGAATAAGCTCCTGAATAAAATTTATTAGTTAAGTCGCGAAATATTTTTACATGCTTCTATGTTTTTTATTAGTTATATTCACCTAATTTTATTGATAATTTTGCTGATCACATTTATTATAATTTTACTGATCACTCTCTGACACCATATTCACTTTAAACAACGTTACAGACTTGAATTCCAACATATGTCCATTGCGCATCACATTGTCAATAATCTAATTTCCTGATGCTAGCGTAATGTGCAAAAGTTAAATTTTGTATTTAATAGCATTTAATTAACATAAATAATTTCAGAACCGGATACTAGTTGCAACGCTAACTTAGCGAGCATAGTTTTACACGTTATCCTTTAATTTTGAGGGCCAGTGTTATTATGTAATAATGAAAGCATCTAAAAATACCATGATATGTTAGAGGAGCATTGTATTGATGTTTATATGTACTGTACTGTTGTATTTTACTGCTTTGTGATGTACTGTTTATACGTACTGATATGTATTGTATGTATTGTACTGTATTGTAATGTACTGTTTATATGTTTAAAGATTGTAAATAATCAAATTGATGCAATTGAAATACATTAAAATTCTCTAAATAAAAGGCTTGCGCATATAATAAACAATTTTAAGCAATTTATATAAAAAAACAGATTGAAAAAAAATGTACACTCAAAAGTGTAATAAAATGAAAAAATAACCCATAAAAAAGAAATATATATATCATATCGGAGATGATAAAAATCGATACTAATCCACATATTCGCTTCATGTTAAAAAAAGAAATTTAATTCCAAGAATGTTTTCGTTATCGCAGAATCTCGCACCTAATTCTACAGTCACGAATTCCATTATAATATTTTCTATGCCATTGAATAATATATAATATTATTCAGAATCTTTTCCATCTTATAATGTCAAAAGATGCACGCAAATGCAGATTGAAAGGCTTGCATCTAATAGCGATATGCAAACAGAAGTATTTCAATAGATATTTTAAAGTAAACAAATAAGCAGAATATAATAGGTAGAATAAACATTAGCCTTGTTCAATTTAAAACATATATAATAGAAGCAACAAAATTAAAAAACGTACAGTAAACCTATCTAGTTTTAAACTGTTTTTTTTCTTTCAAAATTAAACAGTTCAAATCTTTTATATTTTTCGAATTCATGCACAAAAGTTTAGCAAAATGCAGTCAAACTTCGTTAACATGAACACGCTTAGCATGAATTACTTTTAACATGAACTGTTTTCACAGTCCCTTATGAAAAAGAATACAAAAATTTAATACTGATAACATGAATTACTGTTAACATAAACATAATTTTCAGGTTCATGTTAACGAGGTTCGACTGTATTGCTAAGCAATTTCAAATATTTGACATACATATCAATAAAATTTCAAACTAACCAGATTAATACAGGTCACCCCAAATTTAGAAATTTTAGCTTCCATAATTTAACATTTAAATCAATTATCCAAATGCACAATATTCTTTTCAAAAAAATGGGAAAAATCGTCTGAATTTCCATAGAAAAACATTATTGTGGGTGTAAATGCTCTATATTTATCAAACGAATGAAGCAAAAGTTTGACTGGCCGCTGTACAGTAATATCCGGGCACCTCACAAACAAACCTACGTAATTACACTTAAAAAAGGGACTATTTTACCTTTTCTTAAATGATGTCTTAAAGCCATATTTAATAAATACTGATCACTCTCAGACACCACATTCTCATTGAATAAAACTACAGTCCAAAATTCGAACATACATCCATTGCGCACCATATTTGTTAATAACCTAATTTGCATATTTTCGACGCTAACGTATGCTCAAAAATCCAATTTTATATTTAATAGTATTTAATTAACATTAATAATATCAGCATTGAGCATTGGTTGCAACATTAACTTAGTAAACATAATTTTATTCACTATTTTTTAATTTTGGTGACCTGTGAATTTTTATAATTAAGAAGGCATCAAAAATATCATGATATGTTATGAGAGTTATATATTAAACAGTCAAATTAATGCAATTGAAATACATAAAAATTGTTAAATAAAATTATTCCGGATTTTATACAATACTTTTAAAAATCTTAAAAGAAAAAAAAAACATTTCTCCAGACTGGAAATCTTTGTCGGTGAACGTGTTAAAGAGTGAAATCTATGTATACAATAAAGAAATTGCCAATGTGCAAAGAGAATTAAACTTTTATTATTATTATTATTACTGAGTGTCATATCATAAATGAAGTCATAATAAGAAAAGCATATTTATATACTGTCGTTTCTACATGGAGAAAGTAAATAAGAAGTTGTTAAGACAAAGTAATACTTGATAAAATAATATGTACTATAAATAGTACACAAGACATCGAAAGGGTTATTTTACGAAAATGTACTATAATCATGAACAAAAATATATTACAACCTCTTCCGAGTCGTCCAAGTTGCACCTGTTCGTTTACTTTTAGAAACCTCACAAAATAATTTATCTTTGAAATTTAAAGAAAAAATTATAAAAATTAATTTTTATTCACTCCCGTTATTAATCAGTTCTCTCTTTAAAGAAAACTGGTTTTTCGGATGCCATGAGATCTCAAATAAATATTTACAGTTTCAGCAAACATATTTAAATGAAAAAGAGATAGCACCATTACCAGGGACATTAAATTTAACATTTTCCTCTTTTAACTGCATGTACGAATTAAATTATGCTGCTGAAGATGTTAAATTTAGGTCCTATAGTGTTCAGAAAAACGATTTTCAGATTTAAAAAAAAACCTATCAATGCATTATAAACACTTCTCGAAAACGTTTCCGAATATTACAGGCAGCTAATAAAATTTTTTATTAAAAATTCTACTTTAATTTTCGAAAATAAATTGTTTTCTGGGGTTTCTAAAGATAAACGAACCCTTTTTAGAATATTTGGTGACTTGGAAACGATTGTATATTTTTTTTCCGTCGTTATTATTGTAAATTTTCTTAATTTAAGAAACATCTAATTTTCTGTGTAGTAAAGAACAGATTATTGCCTAGAGAACAAGAATTACTCTGAAGAACAAAATAGACTTAATGTCCCCTTCATATGACTTATGTTATTTAACTTCTAAAAAGAGATGTAGTTTCTCAACATAATTTACTTTTTTTTAACATAGAACTGCAGTTGAGTGCGATATATCTTTTATGAGATGCTATAGCATAAAATGCGATACACAAGCAAAGATAAAACTTCTAAAGGCTTAAAGCAAAAAACATGACAGGGTCGCAACGCCTATTCCATTAATTTTATTCTAAAATTTTATATTCGTTTATTATATGTAACTACATTTTATCCAAGTATTTTTATATACTTAATTCATGTGATTAATAAAGCAGTACAAGAACTCCACACTAATTAAAAGATTCTATGTTTTTTAGCTCTCCAAAAAATCGTACTTTTCACCTAAAAACCCTATTACATGCTTAAGAATTCAAGCGATTTTTAGAAAAGAAAAATTGGTTGTAGCGTATAAATTTTAAATCATATTTGGCAGTCAATAAAAAAATGCATACATTTGAATACGAAACTTCTAAAATTGCTATTCATGCTACTTCAAAAGCCTGTGATTATTATACTTTATATTAATTAAGCTGACCCACAATTCAATGTATGTCGACACAGCTTCTATAAATTGAGTTAGAAAAGCAATTTGGAGAAGTGTTTTCGTTATCGCAACTTCTTCATGTCTAAATCTAAAGTCACGCATTCCATTATAATATTTTCAAAGCTGTTCTGAATAATATATATTATTCAGAAAATTTTCGCGTTTATGCTATTGAAACATGCACCAAATGCAGATTGAAAGACTTATATTTGAAAGCGATATTCAGACAGTGATATTTCAATAGATATATTATGCTACAGAAATTATATTTTTAAAAAAAGATAACAAAAACATTAACATTATATATTAATTATAAAATGCATACATTAATACGCTTGTAATTAATAAATGTACACTATTAAAATACTTTTTACTGGTGCTACGAATTTATTAACTATACTTTTCAAAACACGGTGCATTTTTACAGAAGTTTGAATTTTAGAAAAACTGAAATTAATCCTCATAATATATCGGCCGAAGACGAAAATCCAGATAAACTCAAACAGTGATGACTCAAATCAATGATTAAATCTAGACTTATGATTAAAATACTTGATTAAAACTGATAGAAAATGCCATACGCACTGTCGTATGAGAATAACTACAGAGCTGAATAGAACAAGGGTCGAAATTTGGAAATTATTGGTTCAATCTCAGATAAGAAATAGACAAAGCGGAAAAAATTGTGAAATACAGAAGTATAGACAACTCTCGATTTAATATGCATCAGTAGTCTTACATATAAATATAACTTTATCAGAAGATCTTAAATGCAACTTTTTTATATCGAATCATCGACAGAAACAAGTCACTAAACACATAAACATGTGTGGAAAATACGATAAAAACAAATTTACTAATAAAACTAATAATGAGTGCAATTTTTTAGCATGTTTAATTTGTTCCCCGTCTGTAACAATGCATATACATACATGGGGATAAAATACATGGGGATGATTGTTGCCGAAGGTGACAAATTCTGTGTTTTGAACTTGATTCTCTTATCAAAATAAATATTATCTTCTTACATGTATTACATTTATTACAAACTGCAAATCTGCCTTTTCCCACCACATTTCTGCAGCCGAATATGATGCATTTAAGCCGAAAACTGGCTGTCAAAAATATTTATATATTGCTATGAGGCTATAACTTGTCACTCAAAATTTTAGACCTATATATTTTGTTAAATATCTAGAAAAAATACATGAGAAATATTCTGAAACACCAGGTGTGTAAACAGAATAGTATAAGTCATATATTTCGGGAAATTTTTTTTTCCTGAAACCCCACAGGGGACCATCAACAGATCGAAAGAAAATCTTTTGGATAGTCGTGTCAAAACCAATTTTGTAAAATCGTTCAAATTGTAGATAATGATTAAATGTCTTATTTTAACAAAATGTTTTCATTTTTCTTAAGATAGCATGCATACTCGGTGAGAAAGTAAAGTTAAAAAAAAACAGTCTGAAATTTTGCCAAAATATTTGTTTCTAATTTGCAGAGTTCTTAATATAACAAATATTCTTTTTAGTATACAGTGTATTGTATACAATACATTGTAATTAGAATAGAAAAATAAATAAGTGTATGAAAAATGAGTAGTTTTACTAAATAATGTTTCCCTGTGCATCCTCGAATGCAATCACGATATAATGTGCATAATTTGTAAATTAAATGTATAAAGCAACTGTTCTGAAAGTCTCAAAAACATAGCTTAAAAATTCTGAAAATTATCTTCGCTTAAGCTCAAATTAAGCTCAATTATCTTAAGATCAAAATCCGTTGTTCCCAAAAAAGCAACAAGTTGAAGGGCTCTATCTATATATCTACTGATTAGTGTCAATATAGTATACATAATATTCCATGTACTACTATATTTGGAAACTTTCCTCATACATTTTTAGTTCTTTGGGAAACAAGAGAATTTGAGCTTATTCTATCAACGATAATTTTCAGAATTTTCAAACCATGTTTTTGAGACTTTCACTAAAGTTACTCTAAGAATTTAGTGAACACCTTATGCAAATTATATTTTGATTGCTTTATCGAATGCTCAGGGAAACATTAATCAGTTAACCTGCTCATTTCCCATACAATTTTTATTCTGTTTTAATTCTGATTACAGGGTATTGTGTACAATGTTGCTTGTCATGTTTTTTTAAAGAATAATTTTTATATTAATAACTCTGTAAATTATAAACAAATAAACTTGGAAAAATTTGGGAATGTTTTTATAATATATCTCTACGAGTATACAAGCTTTCCTCGTAAAAATGAACACTTTTTTACAATAACGTATGTAATCATAATCTACAGTTTGCACACTATTGTTGCATTAGTTTTGACAGGACTATCCAAAAGATATTCGTTCTTTTTCAATTTGTTGGCGGTTTATAATGAGGTTTCAGGGAAAAATCTTCACTGAAATATATGAACTATACTATTTTGTTTACACACCGGTAGTTTCAGAGTAACTCTTCATTTATTTTTCTAGATGCTTAACAAAATATCTAAAATTGCAAATCTACTTTGGTCATATACTGTATTTCGGGGTGTGATGTAGAATCACATATAGTTTTCTTAAATTTTACATGTTTCTAAATTACAGTTAAAACTAATTTTTAATTAAATATCTATTTTATCTTTGTGTCTTATTTCAATCCCACAATAACTTTCCGTTAAAAAGTAAAGAAAGAAAACATGTAACATCTGCTGTATCAGTAAAACGATTCTCAGATAAAAAGTTCCTTTAGATGAATTTTCGGCTTCGCTAAAATAATAAAAGAAAGAATAAAGATCGAATGTGTTTGCGGTCAGTAAAATTTCATTTTCTCTCTGCGTAATGTTGAGCCTAACTTCTTTATTACATAAAAACTTTTCATGTACATGCTCTGTATTTTGTCTATTGATAACATTCTCCCAAAACAGACATATAACGTATTTTAAAGTATTGCGACCAGGTTCTTTTTTCAAAAAAATGCATTCGCTAGAGTTGTAGGCTGTGATCAATAAAATAAATGCCTTTTGAGAACTTTGTTTATTTAAAGTAGAGTTATAAAAATTAAATCATTTCTTACTGAAATAATTAGGGATGGTGCCTGTAACCATTTTTCAAGAGACCTTTGTTACATGACTGAGTGCATGAAGCGAGAGAGAGGCAATTGAATTTCTCATTCAGAATTCACACATTGGCATCTTGGAATTGGCGAAAGGAGCATATGAAAAATGAATGATATCATAACCATGAAATTTTCTGTTACGCTTTAAACAATTAAGATGATTTTGAATTTAATGCAGGGCAACCAGAAATGGGCAGTCCTAAAAAAATACGCCAAAAAGAATTCACGCCAACATCGTACGTTATATGTCTGTTTTGGGAGAATGTTATCAATAGACAAAATACAGAGCATGTACATGAAAAGTTTTTATGTAATAAAGAAGTTAGGCTCAACATTACGCAGAGAGAAAATGAAATTTTACTGACCGCAAACACATTCGATCTTTATTCTTTCTTTTATTATTTTAGCGAAGCCGAAAATTCATCTAAAGGAACTTTTTATCTGAGAATCGTTTTACTGATACAGCAGATGTTACATGTTTTCTTTCTTTACTTTTTAACGGAAAGTTATTGTGGGATTGAAATAAGACACAAAGATAAAATAGATATTTAATTAAAAATTAGTTTTAACTGTAATTTAGAAACATGTAAAATTTAAGAAAACTATATGTGATTCTACATCACACGGGGTTTCTAATTTTTACATGTAAGACATGATTTCACTTTAAAACGTACATTCTCATAGCTTTCGAAATAGTGACATTTACTTCGAAATTATCCCATTAAGGGGACAAGGGACCTTGAAATCCTTAAAAATATTTTTTTTTTATTTTTTGTAAATTTCACCTAAATATTATTCAAGGGTACATTATGTGCATTAAAACATGCATTTATCACAAAAAAAAATGCAAAAAAAAATTATTTTTGACAAAAAAATGGCATTTTACGCAGCGTCTTCGAAATCTTCGAAATGCCCCCTGCGCATTCCATATCAATGAAAATCCCCAATATTTTTTATAAAAGTTTGTTTTATATATATAAACAAAATTGTGCATCGAATTTTGAATATTTGAATTTAAAGGTTAAAAAAAATTGAAATTTTGAAATTTTTTTGAAATTTTTTTCAAAATTTTCAAATTTTTTCAAATTTGTTTTTATTTTTTGTAAATTTTATCTTAAATATTATTCAAGGGTGCATTATATGCATTATGGCATGCATTTATCACAAAAATTTTTTTTTAAAAAGATTATTTTTGAGAAAAAAATGGAATTTTACGCAGCGTCTTCGAAATCTTCGAAATGCCCCCTGCGCTTTCCATATCTATGAAAATCCCCAATATTTTTTTGGAAAGTATGTTTTATATATATAAACAAAATAGAGCATCGATTTTTACATATTTGAATTTTAAGATGTAAAAAAAAAAATTGAAAATTTTGAAAAAAATTTCGAAAAAATTTCAAACTTTCAATTTTTTTTTTTTTTTTTTTTTTTTTTTTTTACCTTTAAATTCAAATATTCAAAATTCGATGCACAATTTTGTTTATATATATAAAACAAACTTTCATAAAAAATATTGGGGATTTTCATTGATATGGAATGCGCAGGGGGCATTTCGAAGATTTCGAAGACGCTGCGTAAAATGCCATTTTTTTGTCAAAAATATTTTTTTTTTTTGCATTTTTTTTGTGATAAATGCATGTTATAATGCATATAATGTACCCTTGAATAATATTTAGGTAAAATTTACAAAAAAAATATTTTTAAGGATTTCAAGGTCCCTTGTCCCCTTAAAAGAGTCCATTAATCCCATTTTTTCCACTTTCATATGGTACCATTTAATTGTTTTACAAAAGGTAGATTCTTGTTCTCCAAATGTATTTTTCAGAGAAGACGTGACGGTGACGTCATGGCCCTTTAATATATTTTATTCGAACAATTTACATACATTTATTGTGTGTAATTAAATTTTATCCAAGTGTTTATATATTTTTTAATTCATGTGTTAGATGAAACGGCGCAAAAACTTCACAGAAATTCGAAGTGTTTAAGTTTTTTCGCACTTCAAAAAATTATACTTTTTAGCTAAAATCCCCATAAAAATTCAAAATTTGCTTTGGAATTTCTAACATTAATTTTCTTAATAAGAAAAAAGGCTAGATAAAAAAAAAAACATGTACAGTATTTTCTCGCGTGATTCCGTCACTGCTTTTATTTATTCGATTAGTCCGTGACGTATTCCATAACAATATTTTAAAACATCTAAAAAATAATGACCTAATTCTTAGAAACACAATGAAATTCACATAAATGATTTACGCAACGAAAATTATATTACTCACTATACATTAATATTGACAATTCCCTATTTTTACTCGAAGTACTTCTGGAAACATGGGCTTTACTTTAAAATCTGTCTGTTTTAGTTCATTCTACCATAATTTAAAATTCGATTAAATTTTAAAATACATTAATTTTTTTCTGTACCATATTTGAAAGTTCAATCTTTGCAAAATAAATAAATGTTTGGATAACAAAATAAAGCACTTTTTAGCGTGTTTTCGTCATTGAAATTGTTCGATATCTAATTCCAAAGTCACGCATTCCATTAAAATTTTTTCGAAAGAATGAGACACTGCGGAATGTCACCCTAGAGTTATTTGCTACGAAAATAGGCACGAAAGCATATATCTAAAACCCTGTATCTGATAATGACATTCAACCAGAAATTTTAAAAAGACAATGAATATTTTAAAATATAGAAATTATGTAATGTGGAAAAACTTATTTCAAATCTCTATAACAAATATTGTATGTTTAAAACTGCAATTTTATTATTACTAATATTATAACTTAAACTAAAATTTTAAGTTCAAAATTTAAGTTAAAGACTAAACTTTTAATAGCATTTAATGAAGTATAAAAAATACAGTTGTTCGTTAATACAAAAGCTAAAGCTCCCTGTATAGGGTCAGAGAATATCCCATACATTTTAATACTAAATGTTAAAAAAATATGTATATGCATTAGACTAGGAATTATAAGTTTATTTTTTTCAAGTTAAGCATTAAAAAAGCTAAGGAGGGTCATCTTGTTTCTAAAATTGCAGTAAACGCAAATTTTTAACAAGAACACCTGCTTTTGACATCATATTCTTAACAAGAACACCTGCTTTTGACATCATATTCAATTTCTTCGATAAATTTTTATTTATAATATCAAGAAGAAAGTTATTTCGTGAACTAGTTTACGCTGTTAAAAATTTTGCTCTAGTTTGAAGTAAATTTTGGTGCTCAGTGGCTGCCACCATAAGAAATGTCGTACCGGTATTTGGAACTTTCTATTTCAACCTAGTTCCATCTATTGAACTATGTTTCAACAGAAGCTCCAAATATTGTTTTAAATTTCACCATTAAGTTAGTGGGCGCCATTATTAGTGGCAGCTATTGAGCACCAAAATTTGGTTCAAACTAGGACAAGATTTTTAACAATGAAGGATTTATGAAGATAAAGATCTGGAACTCCTAATGTTAATCTTATCTGTAAAAAATGCAAAATGCATAATAATGTGGAAACTTTTTAAGCATTACTGAAAAATTACTAGGCGTAATAAACGGTGAAGTATTCTTTACACATTTTAAGCATTTAAAAATCTACTTCTATTACTGCTTAAATAATACGTTATAATTAAGGTTTTTTACTCAGCTAAAACATATTTCTTCGCAAAAAAAAGGGAAAAAATAAATATGAATTGTAATCTATGAATTTTTGTAAAAGACATTGATTTCTTGAAGCTTTAACTATGAAAAGCCAAAACTACAGTTTATTCTACGAAATAATTCTTGAGTTATGCTATAAAGATGACTGTATTATAATCTGTTTTACAATGATTTTAAAAGAAGTTAATATTTCGAGTTTTAAATTTAAAACCTTTATAATTCCTAAACTACTAAACAGAATTACTTCCCTTTTTATATCCTTATGAAAAATTGACTTAATATCACACATGTTGCCAAAATTGCTCGTGAGGAAAAATTCAAGATTTTCAGCAATTTCAGTATGAAAAAGGGATCAATTGAACCCTAGTTATATTTATTTTAACATTAAGTAAGAGAAGATAATTTCCAGAAAAATTGCTCTTTCCGGTTTTGTTTCTTCTTTTTTCAATATTGTGATTGAAATACATAGGTTGAACGTATGTACATACAATTTCGCATAGTTAAGAAAAGCATGATTGGTAAATATTAAATTTAAAATTAGTTAGTGAAAACACATAATTCAAAAAAATAAGTTACTTGATATTTTTATGTTCGAGGGAAAAAAAACATTTACTGTTGGGGAAAAAATGAAGCACCAAAACATGGACACCTTGATTTTTAATAATTACAAATTGTGATAAAGCTACTTGTCGTCAACTCATGGCAATATTTAACAGTCAGTCGGAACAAAAAATTATTTGTAAGGACTCCCAATATAATATTTCAGAGAAAGAAAATATCTTCCTGATAAAACGGTGGATACGAGATTAAAATTTCGGTTTCGAAATCCAATTGACGTTAAGATGTTTGTAGAATGTATTTGACATATTAAACATTGATCTCCACCAGATTACTATTGTTTGCAAAAAGAAATTGTAGCCATTTTATGATGCACATTTTTACTAGTTGATACTTTCGAAGTGAAGGTCTAAGGAAAATACTGTAATTTGTTCGCGCGCGTGTGTGTGTGAGTGAACATGATAGGTACAAAATGCTAATTTTCGATTAATCTCCCGATTGAAGAGTAATTTTTACACCATTGTCACAAAAACTGTTATAGATTTTCGTACTAATCGACCGATGGAATGAACATTTAATGATTTTTTTAATTTTTTTTAATATAAACTTTGCAAGAAAAAGAACGGATGAAATGGGTTAGATTATAAAAATACATAATGAGGCGTTTGAATAAAACATTAGTAGCCGAGAAATAGAAGTCTAAAGTTAGAAATCTGCAGGTCCAACTTTTGAATAAATTGTGCCAAAAAATGTAAAGTAGAGGAGGGTAAAGACACACACTTTCCATAAATTTTTATTTTTAATGAACAGGTATTGGTCCAAATATGTTCGATGATAAAAAAAATGTTACCTTAAAACCTCACTTTTTAATCTGTCAGCCTAAATTTAGTAAAATTATAATTTTTCGAAATTCTCAATTTTTTAGATTCAGTGTTCTGTGAGAGTTTGTTCGCATTAACTGAGGTAATAACAAAAAGTAAAGAGTAGATTCTCCGTTTTGTTTAATCTACTAAATGAAATTTACAGAAATGCAATCTAGGTAACCTACGCAGCATTTAAGAGTTGAAGAGTACGTTCTTTGCTGAATTTTTAGATTTCTAGAAGTTTTCAGTAATATTATCTTAAAAATCACATGAATGCTTTATAATGTTACATAAAATGAAAAAAAAACTTACTTGATTTTCTCTGCTCAAAATACAACTTGCATATCATCAACACACAACGAATACAATGGGACTTACCATTTAACAATGAAAAAATGTTGCGTAATATTAAATCAGCTGGTACGTGTTTTGCCCGGTATGTGTCTTTATCACTGCCTATCCTATATGTATATATAGCGAGCGGGCAAAAATACGAAGAAATTTTAGAAATTCATAAAAACTGGCAAAATAATCGAAAAACAATTTGGGTTTATCATCTATAGGTTATGGTAATTTTTTTTAGATAGAAAAAAATTACTCAATAAACCACCAATAAGTTGCGCTGACGTAGGCAAGTCAGAGAAAAGATTCGCAAACAATGAAAAGAACGCCTCCACGTTTACTACAGATGGAGCATCAAGATGGAGCACTTAGTCACATTGCTTCTTCAATCACGGAATTCACCTTCGGGGAATACAAAATCATTAGCAGGAATTTCAGATTTCCATGGACTTCTCGGTTTCTATATTGGACCCCCGCAGATGTTTATGGGGATATATTGGGGATATATTTGTCAGATTTTTATTCAGAATATGAATTAACCTTCTATTCGGTTCTAGGTTAAATCCACACTAATGTATGGTTATTAAGTGCTATCGATCACCAAATTTTCGAACAAAGTTTTATAATTTTATGGTTGCAATGGGTGGATACTGGTGGATGCAGATGGATACTGGATTTTTGATGGGTTTTTTACTGAAATCATAAACCAAATTTAAAACAGTTTATTGCCCACCCCCCACCAAAAAATACTCATTGCAAACATAAATGCTTGTGCTTTGTAATATTATTCTCTTTTTCCGATAAAGCAAAAGCCTATTACATTTTATGTTTCTGTTTAAAGTGGTTTTAAAAAACCCTAATCAACAACCTGAAAATTTCAGACTCTTTTTCGGATTCATTTTTTTTAACGTAAAGACATAAAATTGACTAGAGATTGAAGCGATACCGAATTGGTTTTATTTTTCTATAAATAAATTACCTGTGTCTGGAATTCAGTTCGAAACGCTGACTTTGGCATCATTTTTTTTTAAATCTTTTTTTTTTTTTTTTTTTTTTTTTTTTTTTTTTTAAGATATTTCTGTTTTACAATTTCGGAAAAAGAAAAGAAGCCATATTCATATGTTTCCGGAAAAAAAGAATTAAAAAATGCGCCACAAAGTATTTTCCTAGAATTTGCGAAAAGCCTTAATATAAAATTAGTTTTATGTGTTTAGCATTTAATACTAGTTTTACAAGTACAATTCTAAGAACACACATATATATATAATCTCTGCTTTGTAGTTAAATATATGAATATTTAAGAGAACTAGTTTAATCGCGAAACAAATTACTTTATGACAAATACATTGCTGTCCAAAGAAACAAAACTGTAAGCAGAATGGAAAATTCCTTTATTATATTAAAAAAATAAGTCTTTGCAATGACATAAATGTAATTTTAATAAGAATTTTCCATATAATTTATACCATTTTTTTCTTGCTATGTTGTTTACAGTAAAATGATGAATAACTATCAAGTGTTAACAAGCCTAAAGGAAAACAGAAGGTTATGTCACATATTTAATTACTATACGAAAGAAATAATTCACTGCCACACAGAGCATAAGTAAAAAATATTTTTATGGAAATAGCTTAGAGAATTTGGAGGTGTAAAGTATCTGTGTGATAAAATTGCTTTTGGGATTATAAACATAAAAAGACTAAAATATTAGTCATAAGACAATTAATAATTAAGCAATTTGTCCATAATTTTACACAATACAAAATTGTAATTTTTTAAAAATTAATATCAGTCAATGGTACATATTTTACGTCATTAAACAATATTTTTCTACGTATCAGAAAAAAGTTTTTCACAAAAATGCTTTTACAAAGTAATCAGGTAAAGAAAATGTGCTATGTCCATAAGTTTAGGTACAATATTTCAGCATTTTATCATAAAAAGTAACGCTAGTTTTTTAACGCCAGGATATAAATATGCAAAGGCTAAAAATTATGTCCGATAAGCCCATCTCAGGGATAGTACACAAATTACGAAAGAAAACAATTATTGCATCGTTTTCTTGAGTGCAAATTCATCTTTAACCCCACACCAAATTTGTTTAAACATATCTCAGCGAATTCTTATGATAAAATGCTGAGATTCTGGACATTACCTTACGTTACATTACGTATTGGGCACATTTTATTCATTGGTAATTTCTTTGTTCAGAGTTCGTATAAAAATTAGTTTATTTTCTTAAAATTTAATTCCCTAAAAATTTTATCTGATTTAATAAAATTTCTTACAATTTTTTTAAGCAAATTTGGGATTTATAATATATGTTTATGAACCATGTTTAAGAAATAAAAGCAAAAATCAATGTTCTTGAAACACCCTGATAAGTAGTCATGAGTTAGTTACATTAAAGGAAAATTTTGCCTTTTTTTGCCACGCAGTTATTTAAATTGAAAAACAATTCTATATCAAATAAAACACTAAACATTAGCTTAAGTAAAACAAAAAATAATAAAATAGAACTTTAAATTAGTATAAATAACACTTATGAAGTTTAGCATCTAATTTTGGTTGCAAAACAGGTAAAAAATGCGATAGCACTTGAAAAAATTTGATAAATTAAAGATTTCTTGTATATAGGGCAATGCGATAAAATGAGGTTACTCCTCTCACTTTACAACGAAAGGGCAAATTTATAATGTTTTTTTTTCTCTGTAATTTATTAAAAATGTTAAAAACATAATTCTCCAACTTAATATTAAAAACATACTTACATAGATTACGATAATAATTGAGAATGTTTATCCTTATTCAATGTTTTAAAAATGTGCCCAATGAGTAAAATATCATTAATGTAAATTATTCAGGTATTTCTCCAGTGAGTTCTCTCTTGACTGTCAGGGCGTTTAAAATAATCTTTAAAAATACCAAATAAGTACAATTTTAACATTTTACACTACAACCCTATCATCAACAAATCCTGAAATAATCGATATAACATGATTCATTTAAATGTATATATGCATAAATTTTACCTCTAGATAAAAATTCTTTTAAATACTTTTCGATCCATTTTAAAGTAAAACATATTTCTTTTTTCTTCCTTGAAAATATCTTTAACTTTTTTGATACACTTTATTTTTCTATTTGTGTCACTTTACTAATAAATGTGTGATACAATAGTATCAGATTCATACACTTAAAAAATATATATTTTGCATTGTATTATTGACGCAGTTTATAATCCATCTAAGTTTAATCAACGATCTATTAATACACTAAAACTAAATTATGTTCGAAAAAGCCCAATAATTGAATAATAATATAATGGGATCATATAAATTAAATAATGTAGGAAAAAGGGATTATTTTCCCAGAGGAGGAAAAGAATTCATTGGAATTCATTACAGTTATACATATTTATTCCGCTGAGCATCTTCGTATAATGTATCACACTTTTATTTTCTGCCATTGTTTGAAATTTAGCAATAATGAATAATATGTTACTTAGCTTGAAGAATAATGCGGTACTTAGACATTAAATAACTAGAACCTATAAGAAAACCATGAGTGTTATATTCATTTAAAATAAACAATTATTTGCTTAAAATTCTCTTTTCTATTTCTCAAAAACGTTAGTTTTTAATTATATCAAGTAAGCAATAGGTCATATAATTTTATCTATTACACAGCTTTTAGGAAATGAGAAATGTATTTATTTTTTGTCACTTTCCAGCAAAGTTAAAAAGTGCTTATGCATTCGTGCTCTCCGTCTTACCACGCTCTAACTCCCGTAAACATACTGGGATTATCATGCAATTGAAAAAGTTTATTTACATTCACAAAAGCATGTCTGATATTGTATGTGGTGTATGTACGATTAATGGTTCATTTACAGGGACACTAAAAATAATTCGATTACATTATGGTATAGGAGAGAAAATAGCTTGGATAGTATTCTAATGACATTACGCAATTTTAAATGCATTGAAACTGATATAAATCAGAGAATTTCATCAAGATCACGTTAAATTGGAGCATTTAGAGCATTTTTTATTAATTTATAGAAACACGCAAAAGAAATTGTCTACAGTATTGTCTTTGTGTAATAATCAAAGTATTAAAATCTATCGTATTCTAAATTGTACTAAAATTACTATATCATTCTTATAACACCAAATATCATCGAATTATAATACGTTAAATTTTATAAAATTCTCATTTGAGGATAATTCTCTATGATCTCAATCAAATTTTACCATTTATAAAATTCTAAGAAAAAAGTATATAATTGTAATAATTCAATACATCATGTAATAGAGCGATTTATAAGTTTTTCTTTATAGTATGGGAAAGACTTTCACATTTTGCATTAGTCTGTTTAATTTGTAAGCTACTTAATCAACTTGATGTTACTCGTACTTAAAAAAATTATATACATAAATTTAGCTTTTTACATAAAAGCTCTGGGATGATTCAATCATGCCAAATTATTTCATGGTGCCTCAAGAATTGGTCTTTCGATACCTCTTAAACATTTATCTAACGAATATTTTTAATACATTATTCGACATTTCATTTCATTTAAAATTAACATTTCGAAATATTTTTTATTCATTTTTTTCGATGCATATTTTTAAATACAAACATAAAACTTTTCTACTCTATAGATATGAAAATAAATTTAAATATCATGTATCATTCTGAAAAGTTTGTTTCTTTATACGCAAAAAATTTTGAAGTTTTATATAGTCTCAAAAATTTTGTACTTTGTTAAAAAAAATGAATGCAATCTCAGTCATGTCTAGTATCCCAGTTTACAAATTAATGCAATACAGTTTCCACTTGTTTTAAAGAAAAATGTATTCTTCAAATCATTTAAAAAAAGTTGAAGTATCATTTTAAGATTTTATAAAAATAAATGCGTCAAAATATTTCCTCTTCAGTTAGAATTTCAGTGTGTTTTTAATTTGAAACTATAATTAAATTTTTTATTCAATAACAGTATCAAAATAAATTTATGTGTAAATTATTCATTCGAAAATATTACTTCTTTCTGTTCGTTAATTTCTCGAAGATTTAGATTTTTCACACATTTCACAGTTTATCGAAAAAATAAAAAACATTATCTTTTGATAGTATATTACTTAAGTCAAAGTGGTATTGAATGGTGTATAAAATCAAATATTTTTAAATTAAATAAAAACCCGCAGCAAAAATCAATGTTTGGTTAAATATTTTCGTTGATAAGTTATGAGATTTTGTCATAAATCATTTCAAGTATCGTTAAAATCTGGTTAGTTTTATAAATATTTTTATGTAGCTTTAAAATTATATCTGTAATCAATGATTAAAGTCAATCATAATTTTTAATCAACATCTGTCTGATTTCTGAAATAAGTTAATGGTTCTTTTTTATATATATAAACCATATATATATGCAAAGCAAAAAGCAATTCATAAAATTATAATTAACAAAAGCAATATTGATAAAAATCGGGAAAGCTCGCGCAGCATGCGGACAATATACCCAATTTATTTGTAATAATTTGTGTACATAAAAACAAATATACAAATATGCGTACTTTAGAGAGCTGATTACAAACTAAATTAATTATTGGTTTTGTGTTGTAAATGTATAGTACCTTTTCTTTTTAACTAATTTTCTGTCACGGTAGTCAATAAATTATAGATTTTCCCACCACCCGTACTGCATTATTGACAGCTCAATTTAATTAAATTGTCACGTTATACAAAGCTGTAATTAAAGTCGTCTGTTAAATAGGTATTAATTTTTATCTTATCCCTGTTTACTTTCTGAATCTCTGCATCTTCTAAACTATTAATGAATCTCACTCAATTAGTTTCGTTGCTCTGATATCTTATCATATATATTACAGTAGATAGTTCAAAGCAGTTGTCAAAATCATTCGTGTCTGTCACATTAACCGTTTAAACGCCAATGTTCCCAAATGGGAACATTGCATTTTTGTAATACAACACATATATTTTCCAATACCAAGTCCTTATTTTCCTATAAAATATAAGGTTGATTTGAACTTTTGAAAAAAAAAAAATTATGTTTAAGCATTTTATCATGGGTATAAGGAAAATGTAAATTTATTAATTTGCATAAAGATGTATTATTTGCTTTTATTATTTTCTTTATATTACTTAAATTTCACCGCTAGGAATCTAAATGTTTTTGGAATTCGTGAAAATACTCAAGAATAATGTAGCATAGCATATAGCGAACAATAATTTGTTATATTTGCATAGGTTAACAATCAATAATCATGTTCCAAAATGCGAACACTGAAATGAAAACAGCCAAAAAAGGGCATAAATATTTTGTTTTATTATTGTCTAAATTTGTATGCATAAATTAAAACATTTGAAGCTGTAATATAGGAAAAACAAAATTATAATTAAATTAAGATATTAATTCGGCATGTAAACATTTAACAGTGAAACATGTTTAATAAGATTCATTAGTCTGATATCTTAATAGAGGTTTGAGAAGAAAATAGGTACCTTCTATTTTATTAAATATGTTGGAAATTGCATTTCACGCGTAGCAAATGAAGTACGTTTGTACTGTAAGGAAGTTTTAAAATATTCAGATCTTATTGTAATACACAGTAGGATGGATCGATTGTCTATGGCGAAAAAAAAATTACCATTCATCAAAATCTACCTATGCGGAAAAGATGTTCTATTGTATGGAAATTAAGGGAAAAATAATTTAAAAAAATTAATTTTAAAATTTAATGCTGCCACAAAAGGGTTGAATTTTCGCAAAAATTTGAAAAAACACCGAATTTTGGTTAGGTTATTTTTGCCAAAAACTAATTATTTTAATAATTTTTAAAATCAAACAATGCCGAAAAGATGTTATATCGTATGGAGGTTAAGTAAAAAACCATAATAAGTAATCAATTCGAAATTTAGTACTGCCACAAAAAAGTTGAAAATTCGATAAAATATTGAAAAAATGGAAAAATATTGTTGCAGCGTATGTAGGATTCTTTCGATCTTATGGTTAGACAACTTCAAACTCTTTTCTCTTAGAAAAGTAGAAAATAATTTATTTACAGATCTTCAGAACAACAGAGTCTTCGAAACTCACAAATATTACAAG
This sequence comes from Maratus speculifer, assembly GCA_964019185.1. Taxonomy (NCBI): domain Eukaryota; kingdom Metazoa; phylum Arthropoda; class Arachnida; order Araneae; family Salticidae; genus Maratus; species Maratus speculifer. Next base: position 261,349,190 of record OZ025294.1, on the reverse strand, counting down.
ATATTCCAAAATAACTGTTAAAATCTATCGAATAAGTACAAATATAGGTCGCAGAGACTCTTTATACAATGTCTCAACACTATATCACATTCAAAACAACGTAGATAAAACTCAATACATCAAGCAAACTTGCTTGGACAATCTCTAGTAGCTCACTCAATGACTGACTGGTAAATAATGACAACAACAGCTCGTATCGCTCTCCTTATATATAGTCTCGTAGCATGTGCTAGAAATTTCTAGAAAAACCTGGAAAACCACGGAACAACAAACAATGTATCAGTAGACCTAAGGGGGGTTACCATAAATAGGGAAGGGTTACCATCGCCAACAATCGCCAAGTTTGTCGCCAACTTGGCGATATATCGCCAAATTTGGCGACCAAAATTAGTCGCCAAAAGTGACGCCAACTTGGCGATATCTCAAATATTTCGCAAAGCTGCCATAGACATTCACTGAAAATAATAGACAAGTTTGCTTGATAACAGAGACAATGTAACAAAAACTAATATTAGTAAAGAAATGGAGCTTAATAAGATTATTTACATTATTTTACAGTACAAACACTAACTATTTACAAAATTCGTAACAATATCTAATTTTGATTAGATTTATTTTTGATGCAAAATAATCATTTTAATATCAATCAAAACCTACTTTTGCGTAAGAAATATTATATTGCATGGATATTAAGTAAAAAATAAATAAATAAATAAACTAATTTCGAAATTAAATACTGCTGCACTGTAAAAAAAAAGGGTCGATCTACTAAAAAAACTTTAGTGATCCTTGTAATTACTAAAAAATTTTTAGTAATCTTAGTCGGTTACTAGAAAATCTGTAAGAATTACTAGAAAAAAGTTAGCAATGAATAAGAGTTAATAGTTTTATATTTTTAATAGCTATTACTAAAACGTACTTGGTGTGGCCTTGATAGCATAGTGGTTATAGTAACGGACTCCAGGCTGAAAGGTCCCAGGTTCTATGCTGGACACAGCCAATTACGCCCCGAATGTATGTAGTGTAAGTACTCGTTGCAGTAGAAATAAGGCAAAAAACACCTTTAGGTGGAACTAATTGGAACACAAATGATTCTTGTTGTAAATGGCAGGTAAAATGCTCCTAATCAACATACTAAAAATATACAGTCGTACTGTTGCGCAAAATGCGTTTTTTGGCGGCCATCTTGAAAAAAATGCGAAAAATTTTTAAAAATCGAAAAAGGCCATGTGGGGTATCATATTAAAGGAAATTTTGAGCTGATAAAGAATATGATATTTGTTTTTAAAAGTATAAATATATAAAAAAGTTGTGGCAAAAAAATTAAGGATTTCGGTTTTTTGAAAAACATGGTTTTATTTAAAAAATTCAAAATAAGTACACAAGAAAAGGGATTTTGTCTATAAAATCATATTTATCTAACCAAATTTAAATAACCTCTCCATATTCATCTGAATCTAAACTGTGTCCTGTGTTTGCACAGTCCTTTCCACAACAGTTTTTACAAACTACTGAACATGCAAGTCCATATCGGCGACATGTACTCTTTGCAGTGTTACATGGATCTTCAGTTGTAATTAGACAAGCACATTTAATCATTTTTAACAGTTTGTCTGGTGCTGGGTTTAAGTCTGTTAATATCGGTTGGAAATATCCATCAACTAACTGCCAAACCCACAGTGTAGGATCAGGAGTTGGTATATTTAGATTTCGCCATATAAAACACTGCAAATGTACTCAAAGTAGGTGATATTTAACTGCATTTTGCGTAGGAGGCAAACGAGCTATGTCGAATTTTTTTTTAGCTGAAGCTATTTTTCTCATGTACTGCTCATAACGAAGGACGTTTAGGTCACTTTTTTCGATGTTGCCGCCATAAAGAAACATGATAACTTTACAGCCATTTTCAATCAATTCTTCCATAGTAATATCTTTGGTTGATCCATAATATGAAGCCCATTCGCATAAAATTTTCGATTGAATGAGTTTTTTGAAAGCAGAAGATGTTCTTTTTCCAAATAATGCAGTCGTGGTGTCACATCCCGTTAATGCGTGAATAAAAAGTAAAGTTTTGAAAGCTTTCTCTCCAATAGATCCTTGCATGGCTTGAATGTCACGAACGTTTTCAGAATGTGTCGCAGACTGCATGAAAATATTCTTCGAAGAATGATATAGTAGTAGGATTAAAATGTCAGTGTCATCAGCTACTACAGTGACATGCTTTTCCTGGGCTAACTTTAGAGCTTCTCTGACAATTATCACGTCTACATCTCCTTTTACATGAATGACGGAATGACCCCTTTCTTGAAAATAATTCCCCAGCATATTGATAAAGCGTTGTTTGTTTGCAGGGTTAGAAAGAATCCGGCTTTTCTTTACGATGACGGGTGAATTTTCATCAAAGAATACTACAATGGACGAGTGCTTCCAGCGCAATCTATGCTCCATATCTTTTATATTAGGTTCTTCATACCCATCAAAAACTATTGTTACCTTTCCATACTTTCTGTTTACAAATGATTCGTATTGCCTTACGACATCGCCAAATACTGCAGAAGCGGACCATGGTATCTGGTGAATTAATGCCCCACCATCAAGGAGATAGTAAGTAGTTGAATGACACCGCTGTATTTCATTGACATTCATACTATATAATGAGTGTGCTAATGATGATTTATCTGTTTTTTTCATTAGTTGCGTACTATGGTCAAACAATGAAGGTGATAGAATAGATAATTCGTAATTAAAAAATTCTCTTGTATCCTGAGTGCTATTATTCAAGGAGATACAAGCCAGCATCCTCTGTGTTAAAAGACGAGAATCTACATAATGAGTCTCACCAGCAATAATAATTCCTTTTTTCAATACTTTCATGGTTACTGCTTGGTCTGATTTCAATAAAGTTTCACCTTTAAAAAGTTTACCGGTAAGTTTATCTTGGATGCTTCTTCCAATGTAGTCAACATTTTCTACAGTTACTTTCCTTTTACTATCTGTAATTCCATTAAAAATATTCCATAAATCAGTTGAAGTAGCAATAAATGGATTGTGGTCCATAAAAAATTGCATTACCTTTTTCATATCTTCGAAATCTCTCGCCATCCTTGCATCAGTTACATCAGTATGTTGTTCATTGCCAACACGTGAAACATTGGTCAGCAAACTCATTGCACATGCTACTTCACTACATCGAGAATGACTCAAAATCCAAGTTGCACATTGACTTTCAGTCATACCTCCTCCATGAGTTATACCAGAACGACTTTTGGTGCATTTCATGAGCGTTTGCTCAATGTGCATATCGGTCCAAACACCAGACCATTTTCTGCCCTTTCTTCGTACTGTAAAGTGACCTTCATTAAGCATTTTGTAGAGTTCTGGTTTCGTTGTCTTTAGTTCCCGCATTTGTTGAAGGTAAATTCTTGCACATTTGGCATAATTGTTATGACCTGAACTCGCAAAAAATGGTAGCATCTGCTCAACCGCCTGTAAGTGCATTTCAAAATTTCCTGATCGCTCAGCCGAAATAAACATTTTTACAATATTCACCATGTTCAGATACAACAGCCAGAGTTTAGCAATGCGGCTTTGTGATTTCAGAAGGTTCTTCCGTTCATGTATTAGTGTTGAAAGTTTATGAAGATCAGGATCTGAAATAACTTTTTCTGCCTTGATATCACCTTTGAGCACTTTTTGGAAAAGGTGAATAAATTTTTGAAGATTAAAATCATCATTTAACTCCACTTCTATTCCGTCACCAGCAACGCGGCAACTTTTTGATGCAATCTCGCTAAAATCTGAATCTGAATCTGTAGTAACTTCAACTGGGAGGCTGCATTTCAGTATATTGGCTACGATTAAAGCAGTGAGAGATGAAGAAATTAAAAAATGTCCACGAAGAGCACGCGAATATGCTTTACCTTTCAACATATGCAGTATTGAATTTTCAGCATAAACTGTCTGTAGGGCTTCTTCTATGCCTGATCCAGCCATCAATCCTCCAATGGTTCCAAGAAAAGACATCAGTGTATGAAACTCACCAAGCCGGATTACTACATTATCAAATTCTCTCTTGTGATCAGCGCATTTAATTTCCAGTGCCTTTATCCACAAGCATTGATCGAAGGTTACAATCGGAGTTTCTACATTTAGTCTTTTTGCTTCATTTCTGATGAACATAAGTGTAGTGTATACACAGCTGTAAGAATTGGGATTTAGATCAATCATTGGCAGAAACTTAGTTACTGTTGTAACACTGTTTTCACCTTCTGAAGCAGTTTGCATATATCCTAACCATCCTGGTTGAGGCGTTTTAAATAACTTACTGGTACTCCAAAGAACATCAAAATGATTAATTTGCATTGGTGCATAAGATAATTTTTCAAACTTCAATTTATTCATCGCTATTGAGCTAGTAGATTGAATGTAGTAAAGAGGAAGTTTTGCTTTTTTAATAATGTCATGTGCTAGAGGGCGAGACTTGAGTCGTTTTATTGCGTCTGTGAGCAATAAAGTGTTGTCAAAAGATTCTCCTGATGAACACATTATAACTCCCATCCCGTGAAAGGTATTATGGCCATCTATTGTTGCTATATTATGATCAACATTGTCAGCAACCCATTGAGAAAAGTGACCTGAATGTACAATGCTTTGGTTACTTTCATCCATTACAGAAGAGTGTATGTATTTCTGTATTTCATCATAAGATACACTGAATCCTAGACTATAAAGTTCATCAATTAGAAAACGAGATCCAAAATCTCTATGAATCTGAATGCCTACACCAAGAGGAATCGGACATATCAGAGAACGAGGCCTGCATGTTTGCATTACAGCTTGACCTATTGAAATCTGCTTCAGATCGTTCCGTTTACCACCAATTAGAATATCTAAAAAAGTTAATAAAACAGGGGGTAACTATGTCTTATTTTCTTCAATGGATGCAATATCTGATGAACTAGGATAAAAGTCCTTATTTTCGTACAGCAAATTTATTTCTGTTCTAATCAATTTCGCTTCAGATTCTATTAATCTAAATTTTTCTTCATCGGGATCATCAAGTCGTTTTTGCTTATGATAGTCCAGTATTATGTTTGATACAGTTTTTCCAAACGTTATCATGTCACTTTTCCAATCACTACTTGATATTATAATGTTGTCTCCAAACCTGTCTAGCAATTTTTTCTTCAAATGTCTAGAAGTGTAAGGCTCGCTTTCCTCTGATGAAAAAACTAAGCATTATTTCGACTAAGTCATTGACAGATATTGGCTCTTTACAATTTTCTTGAAACCATTCACATGTCCTTTCAAAAGCATCAGAGTTCTCAGTGTTAGTTGGACGTCCTACTGCTGCGGACAATTCTCCAATGCTACCTTCAGATGTGTATTTCAAAGGAATGGGTTTTCCGTTCCTAAAATTGATACTACACACTTGGTGATATTGAGCTTCTGCAGCAGGTAAATCTATGACTGAAAGCAACCTCGTATGTACATTTGCTGCCCATAAATCATTTCTAGCACTACATACTTTCAAAACTGTATCACGAAATTGGAAAGTACGTACAGGAAAGGCTGCTCTTTTTTTACGGTTCTGATGATCCGTAATAATCTGACCACAGAATAAACAATTATCTTTGAAATTGAAGAATCCAACACTTCCTCATAGCGTTCTTGAGCTGGTTGAACTAACATCATCTTGCGACATTTTCAGTTTTCTGTCACTTTTAATTTTGATAGGGTTGACATATACACGTCGACATTCTGTATGTACTTTAAAAGTACCTGTAGAAGTAGGATTGAAAAATTCATGAATTTTATCAATTCTTTGCTTGCTTGCATTAATAATTACTTTCAGGCCTTTTGCTGTTAATGTGACATAAGGAGTATCGTCACAAAGTTCATTAGAACACAAAATGCAAGATTTTTTTTCCATATTCCTTATACTGATTTTAAAAACTCAGAACAAAGATTGCATATTTGAAAAGAATAAGTAAGCAATTAAAAATAAGTCTCACAGTGTCGTAACTCGTAATAATATTTTATCATCTCACCGCCTGCATTTTATTATTGCAACACAGAAAACTATGCGTCAGATTTTCCCCCATGCAATGTAAAGAGAATATTACATAATCTTTTAAAAGTACTTTTTTATCCTGCGCCTAAAAGAATGGCGCATGCGCTCTTGTAGGAGGGTTGAATATTTGCTCAGGTTAAGAACAAAATTTTCTGTATTAGTTTTTTTGTTGTTGTTGTTGTTTTTGGACAAATAGAAACAGAAAATTTTAGAGCAGTTTGCTGTTCTAAAAATTTATTTGCACATGAGCCTTTTTACTTTTTGTAAAATTAACATTTAGTGTAAAGATTAAAGTGTATCGTCTAACTTATGATTCTTATTTTGATAGAAACAATTTTATAGTATGACAGAATTAGAGTATTTAGAATTATAAATTTTAAATTAATACGGTATAAACGATCCCGATCCTTTGGAAATTTGGAGATAAGAAAATTTTATATCTTATATTTCATATTGTATAAATTATTTAGTAAAAATAAAAGCTGATCAATATTTATATTTTAATTTTGTAATAACAGTTAGTGTTGCAGTGGGAGTTGTCATATGACAGTATCAGGTGTTTTCTGTAATGCAATGCAACAAAGTTACATTTAAGGTACATTTAACTATGGAGTCATGTAGGTTTCATTTTTTTAAAATTTCCCGCTAGTTAATCCTTACAAACTTTTTTTTCAAAAACCAATATCAATCTTTTTTAAGCATTAAATTTCCTGTAATTTGATACCCCACATGATTATTTAACACTTCAAATCATGATTTTCAAAAATCCGAAATCCTTCATTTTTTGCCATATTTTTTGTATTTACTTCTACTTTTAAAAACAAATATCATATTCTTTATCAGCTCCAAATTTCCTTTAATATGATACCCCACATGGCTGTTTTCGATTTTTAAAAATTTTGCGCATTTTTTTCAAGATGGCCGCCAAAAAACGCATTTTGCGCAACAGTACGAATGTATATTTTCAGTATGTTCATTAGGAACGTGTTACCTGCCACTTGCAACAGGAATTATTTGTGTTCCTATTAGTTCCACCTCCAACGCTATTTCTACTGCACTATAAATGGATTATGAAAATCCTGTCAGAGGTGATAGCAATGTTTGGTGCTGTCATCTATTGCGGTTTTGCCGAAAATCTATCGCTTCAGAAGTCTGGATACAGCTCGAAGGAAGCTCTTGCCCTTCGGGCGCACGTAAAGGTTATTAAAAATCATTTTGGAGCTATTACTAAATTTTGCTTGGTGGTTCATACTAAAAATTTTTAAGTTAGTTATACAAAAAATTCTTTTGTTCAGTTTACAAAAGAAATGCTTGTTTCACTTACAAAAAAAAGTTTGTAATGGTTACTAAAAAATTCTGTGGAATACAAATTTACTAAAAAAATTTTAGTAACCTCTTGAATTTTTTTTTTACAGTGTGCAAGTGAATTACAGTTTCGAAAAACTGGCAGTTCCAGTTTTTTTTCAGTTAGGATTTGTCTGCTTGTGTATTGTGTAGCTTAGTGTACCTTATATGTTACTGTACCATGACGTTGTTAAAAAATAAAGAGAGAGAGAGATATGAATTACATCCTATTTGGGTCTGGATTTGATATGCCAGTAAATATGCTCCCTATTACAAAAAGTTATAAAATTTATATACTGGTATTTAAAAAATAACCTAAGAAAGGAATCGGTCAACATCTATTTATTTCCTGCCAGTGAGGACGAGTTGCTAATAACATACAAGTGACCTGTAAATGAGATTCAATCTCAATAATTTACCACTGCAGCATTTAAAGAAAAATTAAACTGTTTACGACAAACATTGCGCTCTTCTTAATTCTTGTAAAACATAATAAGATATTGAAAGTTACTACAGTCTTTTGGACCAATTCCGAAAATACTCCCTATTTTTTCAGTTCAATAGATTTGAATATGAATATGAATACTGAGTGTAAACTAAACCGACGTATTGAGAGCAAACACACTTTTCTGCATCATCAGCTATCATTGAAAAGCCAAAATGCTGCCGAGTTAGATGTCACATCACCTGTAGTGACGAAGATTGGCATCAGCCAGAATATTGGACAATTTGGGCATTTCCGACCAAGCAGGTGCTGCCATCGTGTCTGGTGAACTTCAAAATGTGGGCATTATCTCACAAAACTATGAATCGAATGTTATTGGCAAAAAAAATTCGGCATGACAAAACAAACCAATCGTTTTAGTCATTCTCTTTAGTCATTTGTAAAAGATTATGATCATGGCTATTTTCTTTAAACTTTGTTGGGTGTAAAGACAGACTACATCACTAGAAAACAACAGAAGAAAAATCATAATAGAAGCAGACTTGCGATTGAAAAAAGAACTTGGTTCCGAATACATCGGCACATATATATAAATTCTGGGAGAGTACCAAACAATTTGAAAACACGACGTACATTTTTTTGTCATGTGTTAACAACAATATACATGTAACAAAGTTGGTTGCAATCGGTTGTGAAGGAATATCTATTAACATAGATGTTAAAGGATGTGTTATTCGAAAAATGGAACTGATCTTCAAGCGTCCACTACAATGGATTTTGTGCTAGTTACACACCAATGAGGTTCCACTATGTCATCCTTTTGCAGCATGGATGGAACTGCGGCTGGGCACAAATGTTTCACTGACGAAATAGAAAGATTATTCACAGCATGTTAAAAGCTTTTTGTATTTTCATTTATGTCAGTATATGAATTCTAAAAGCGTGCGAGTGAAATCAAACGGTCTGCTGTAATCCTAATTATTACATTAAAAAATATCCATATTTTCCATTTACTAGCTTTTTTATCTTTTGCGACGGATTACATAGATTTAATTAAATATGAAAATGTGTCGAACCTCCACTAACTGACGGATTCAGTAACGACATGATTTCAGAAGCAATAGGTAATCCAGAAATCATTCCAGTGGCAATAACATCTACTATCAATAATATCTATTCGCGCGAATCTCATTCTACAAAACTAATAATCAAAAGAGTCACGGAAGTATTTCTGCTGCGTATGGACGATACATAAGAGACGGTTTTGTAAAAATCGAATTGAATTACAAAATCTCATGTCGATTTTCAATACCGAACGTCATTATCGCCAGCTGCAATGTTGACGATTTTTCTTGATTTAATACTAATAAGAAACTAAAGTTTTTATCTTGTAATCAATTAAATATCCCCTCATTGCAATAAATGTTAAAAATTCTAAAATTCATATTTTATTTTACAAAAAAAAATGATTTTTACCGTAAAAACGTTTAAATACATAAATTTGAGCCACATTGCGGCAGATTTAAATTTTGAAATTAATTTTTAAAATTATTTTTCTCCTACTCAGCATATAATGTAACATCATTTACGCATAGGTAGGTTTTGGATAATTTTTTAAACTATTATTTTGAATCAAAAATCATCTAGCCAAAATTAGATCTTTTTTTCACTTTTTTTCGAAATTCAACCTCATTGTGGCAGTAGTAAAATTTAAAATTAATTTTTTTAATTATTTTTCCCTTAATCTCCATCCAAGAGAACATCTTTTTCGCATAGGTAGGTTTTGACACTGTGAAAAAAAAATTTCGATCCACCTAATACATAGTCCAGTCATATTAATATGAGCACATTGTGATTTTTGATGTTTTGGTAAATATATGGAAAAATACAGGAAAAATTATATTGAAACTCCAGGAGTGTAAACAAAATAGTACAGATCATATATTTCAATGAATATTTTTTTTTCCGAAATCTCATAGGGGACCGTCAACAAATTGAAAAAGAACTTTTGTATAAACCGGTCAAAACAAATGTAGCAAACTAGTTCAAACTTCAAATTATGATTAAATGTGTTGCTGTAATAAACTGTGTTTATTTTTATGAGGACAGCAATTAAACTCATAGAGAAATTAATGTTTTCATAAAAACTGTCCCAAAATTTTCCAATTTTTTGTTTATAATTTGCAGAAGTCCTAGTGTAAAATAAAATTCTTTTCCGACACAAGACAAATGGTAATGCTCATAAATTCCTGCAATCAAAATTAAAAAACAATAAAAATATTATAAATAATAAACAGGTTCACTAAAACATTTTTTACTGCGCATGCATGAAAGAAAGCAAAATATAACTTGCATAATGTGTTAGCTAAAATTATACAGAAACTGTTGTGAACGTTTCATAAACAAAGCCTGAAAATTTTGAAAATTATGTTGATAGAGTATCCGTTGTTCAAAAAATGAAGGAAAAAGATGAGGGCTGTATCCAAATGTAGTAGCATGGGCAATATCATGTATGCAGTATTGATACTAATTAATGAATATATGGATACAACCCCTCGCCTTTTTGCTTCTTTTTGGAAACAGCGGATTTTGTGCTTATCCGATCGATGGTAATTTTTAGAATTTCCAAACTCTGTTTTTGAGACTTTCACAAAAGTTGCCTTTATATATTTAGCTAACATATTATGCAAATTATATTTTGATTGCTTTCACGCATGAGTAGTGAAAAATCATTTAGTAAACCTTCTCATGTTTCATACAATTTTATTATTTTTAAATTCTGATTTCAGTGTATTATTTGTCATGATTTCTGAAGAGAATTTTTTTAATAAATATATATAGGACAGTTGCACCATAAAATTTAACTACTAATAACACATTGCTCAGTGGTGCACAAAACAGGAATTTTAATAAACATTTGTACAATTAAAATAAAATAAAACTTTCAACGTTTCGCGCCGTCTTCTGCGGGCGTCTTCAGGAAAATATGATAATGGAAGGACTACGTTTGCATCTTGATCGAGAGATAATATTTCTACTAAATTAAAATCTAAATGAATTAAAATTTTAAAAAATGTTGCCACTTACACGTGAGTAAATTAAAATATTGCGAGGAAATAAAAATTTTAAGATTTTATCATGTTATGCCATATTTTTGGTATATGTAGGATAAATTATCATTACATGGTTTATTTTCTCGTGCTATGATTTCGATGGATTCTCTTATTTTACCTTGAACTGGGTTATTGCATGGAACTATGATTTTGGCCTCCTCAAAATGGCAACCCTTGCTCGCCTAGTAAAAGCGAGAAAGGGCAGTATTCTGTTTATATTGTTTTATATCTCTGCGATGCTCTTTAATTCTAATTAAAAGTTTCCGCGTAGTCATGCCGATGTAGACTTTTTAAAGATTATTAGATAAAGTGATGGGGATTTCATAAATACCAGATTTTTGATCTATTGGAATTTTGTCGATCTTATCTGTAACGAGGTCAATGAGATATGGAGGAGGAATGGCGACAGGTTTTATGTTATATCTTAAAAAAGTCTACATTGGCATGACTACGCGGAAACTTTTAATTAGAATTAAAGAGCATCGCAGAGATATAAAACAATATAAACAGAATACTGCCCTTTCTCGCTTCTACTTGGCGAGCAAGGGTTGCCATATTAATTTTGAGGAGGTCAAAATCATAGTTCCATGCAATAACCCAATTCAAGGTAAAATAAGAGAATCCATCGAACTCATAGCACGAGAAAATAAACCATGTAATGATAATTTATCCTACAATATACCAAAATATGGCATAACATCATAAAATCTTAAAATTTTTATTTCCTCGCAATATTTTAATTTACTCACGTGTAAGTGGCAACATTTTTTTAAATTTTAATTCATTTAGATTTTAATTTAGTAGAAATATTATCTCTCGATCAAGATGCAAACGTAGTCCTTCCATTATCATATTTTCCTGAAGACGCCCGCAGAAGACGGCGCGAAACGTTGAAAGTTTTATTTTATTTTAATTGTACAAATGTTTATTAAAATTCCTGTTTTGTGCACCACTGAGCAATGTGTTATTAGTAGAATTTTTTTTTATATTAAGAATTCTGCAAATTATAAGAAAAAAAACTTGGCAAAATGTGGGACAGTTTTTATAAAAACTTTAATTTTTCTTCGAGTATACATGCTATCTTCATAAAAAAAAAACTCAGTTCATTAGCGTAACCCATTTAATCATAATCAGCAGTTTGAACGCTTTTGCTATATTAGTATTGACAGGGTATCCAAACGATGTTCGTTTCTTTCAATTTGTTGATTTTCCCTACAGGGTTTCTGGAAAACATTTTCAAAAAATATATATAACCTGTACTAAATTGTTTTTAAACCTGGAGTTTCAGAATAATTCCTTGTGTATTTGTCTAGGTATTTAACAAAAGAATTAAAATCTCAAGATGGTCACATCAATAAGATTGGACTGTGTAGTATACAGTGCTCCGGATATAATATCCGAAATCTTTTGCGAATCCGTGTAAATACCATTTACTTTCTATTATACAGGAAGTAACTTTCAGTAAATCTCAATAACGTATATAAATTTTATAATTATATACGTTATTACGTCATTACGTCATTAATACGCGCCCCAAACAATGTTTCCACCTATACCATTATTTAAAGGAATATTTTCGTTTAGCCCTGTAAATTAATAATAAATATTTTTTACACCAGAGGTAGTACTAAATATATATTTTAATATATACTTCATAGATGCATATCAGTTTTATAATCTTTAAAACACTATTAAAATGCACTTGAAACTATTTTTTCCCGTTGGCCGTAATGTATTAAAACTTTTAATTGTTCCTATAACTAAACTGTACATCTAATTTCATAAAATTTGAAATGACTAGAAAAAATTATGCAACAATTACATATTTTCAATTTTAAATGATTCGGTTGTGTAGTTTTTTCTCTGTTATTTCCGGACAGACGGACGGACGGATTAATGGGAAGACCGAACGACGACTATAGATGCTACGTATTTACATAATTAAGAACACACCTTAAACGTACTCTTGATATATTTTGTTTTCTGATATTTGAAAAGATCAAATCATTAACAATCCAGTAAAATTAGATTTAAAAATAGCTCTAAGTAGAAAATTCTGGTTAATTGTTTTTAGCGTTATATTTTACGTTTCGAGGATTTTGAACACGAATTTGAAGTTGTCCAACAAAATGTTTCTTGTTAAATACAAAAAATCATAAAAAATAAAACACTAAAAATTGCAGCTGTTTTGCTTTTCTGGCTTATAACTTGCAAAATAAGCTATATTGGCGATCTGCCAATCTTGGAAATCTCTGAGTCTTCTAAAACTACTAATGATTCACACTCAATTAGTTTTGTTGTTCCGATATCTCATCATATATATTACAGCAGATACTTCAAATCTATTGTTAAAATCAATTGTGTCTGTTACATTAACGGTGAACACGTTTTATAACGTTAGTTATTCTGATATCTTGAGAAATTTTAGAAGAAAATATGTGTCTGATACTTTATTAAAAACGTATTCTTGATATATTTTGTTTTTCTCATATCTAAAGGGATAATCCATCTAGTAACCAATCTAATAATCCAGTAAAATTAGGTTAAACAGGGGCTCAAAGTGGATAATTCTGGTGTAATTGTTTTTACTGCTATATCTTATGGTTTCGGGGATTCTGAATACTAATCTGAAATTGTCCAACAAAATGTTTGTCGGTAAATACGAAAAATCATGAAAAAAAAATTATAAACTGCAGATGTTTTAGATTTTTGGATTATAACTTGAAAAAAAGAACTATATTACATTGTAAAACATTTGCGTAACATTACACCATAAAATTGGTGGTAGCCTTGCTGCCTACTATTTTATGAGTAGTTTAACTGATATAACCAGTGTAACATTTCAATGTTACACCAGTAATATATGTTTAAATTCCATCGTTATATAAGGGAAAAAAATGGTTCCATAAAATGGAGGTAGCAGCCATTGCCAATTTTATGGAGTAACGTTACACAAATGTTTTACAGTGTAATATTGGCGATCAGTTATCACACTTATCTATTTGTTTATTGTTATTTATTTTAATTGGCGGAATTATTTAACATCTCTAAACTGATAAAACAAGAAATAACTATATTACAGTATTTTTCATTTGGTAATAGATTAAAATCATCAAAAGTAAATAAAAAGATCATAGAGCTTTAACCCTTTCCGGCGCACTACTCTTTAAAGTTGGAATTTAAAGGAAAAAAAATAGGCAATCTATTTAGGCCTAGAGGAGTACACAGGTATTGTTTGTAAACATTGCACTAACCATTTTAATTATACAGATGTTGTCGAAGTGGTAACCTCCCATAAGTAAAGCATTGCTGTGAAGCGCGTATTACAGTAAAGCATTTTACCTATTATTTAAAAACACTAGAGCTTGATCTCTGTGGTGCTGCCATCTAGAACTCATAAGAAAGATTTAAAGTAGCCATTAGAGTAGTTTTTGAAATATTCACGGAGTTTTTGTGTCTCTAAACGGGGGGAACTTTAGGTGTTGCCGACTCGGCAACACTGCGCGTTAAGAGGTTAAAATAGCAAATAAAGCCTTTGTGCAAAAAAGTTTAAAGATAGAAAACCAACGATTATAAATGCACAAATAAAGTATGATACAGTAGCAAACAGCTGCTTCGGATCTACTATCGAGATTCTTCATCAGTGCAAAACTCAGCAAGTTAAAAAAAAAAGCAAAATTGAGCAAAGAGACAGAGAGACGAAGTCTTATATACCCGCTACGGGAACGATCCCGCCTAAAGTACAGCAACCAATGAGAAGAAATCAGCCAGAACAACTGGGTGGATAAGTAGCGACACCTATCAAAGAACGAACAAAACAAAAACAAAAAAGCGAGGGAAAAGAAAAAAAAGTATTAAATTAAAGACTTACAAATCCTTGGAAAATAAGGAGTACTTGATAAATCATTGACTAAGGAGTGAGAATTTTTTATGGTGTGGCAAGCTTCCCAAAAATCAAGATCAAGAATGGAAGGACACTTATGGATAATGGTGGCTGAAGAAAAGTTAAACTTATGTTGTGAAGACCAACAATGTTGAGCAATAGAGGAACGTTTAAGCTCTTGATTTTTGACATACCTTTTATGTTCCATTAAACGAAATCTGAGAGCACGTTTAGTCTGACCAATATAAGAAAGACCACATTGAGAAGAAATCTGGTAAATACCCCAGTTATCTAAGCGATCAATGGGGTACTTAAGATTTGAAAAAGCAATTTTATTAACAGGAGAAAAAAAATCACTGAAATCGAACCTTTTTAAAATTTTAGCAACTTGCTGACTGATTTTGAGGGGAAAAGGCAAAACGACCAAAGTATTGGAGTTCGAATTAAAGTTTTTTCTTTCAGATTGGGTGGATTTTGTCAATTTTCTATGAATTGAATCTATATTATTAGGGTAATAACCACGATCAACAGAAACAGCTTTTAGATAATTAAGTTCATCACTGAGTAACTGAAGAGTTTAACAAATATTGGAAGCCCGGAAAACAAAAGTTTTAAAAGCCGCAATTTCTGGTTAGGACTAGATAGATATAATAATAGAGCTTTATCTTAAAATAGCGTAAAATTTTATGAAATATAAATACAGACTACTTTCAAAATATTTTACCAAATTAGTGAAGTTGCTATTTTTATACTTAGAAATATAATAACATGACGAAAATAAAAGAAATGCAACAAAAGATTTGTGTCGCGTTTTATCTATTATATGTAATATAAATTGTATCATACAATAACGTATTTCGAATTTAATTTATTTTATATTGCAAAAAATAATGCAAACTAATGCATTTTTACTAAGAATTAAAATAGAATACTCTCAAATACTTTATCAATTTATGGAAGTTAGTATTTTTTTTTTTAATCTTCAATGCACATAAAACAATGTAACAAAAAATGTGTCAAGTATTATTCCTTTAGAAACAAAATAAAATAAATCTTATTTTAAATCTGGAAAAAAAGGTTGAAACTTAAATTTTATTCAGAAGATACTAGATTTAAAAGGGTGTTTGCCTTTATACAATGGATTTTTTTAACTCTATAGATTATCCCTTTGAAAAGAATTTGGTTAAATTCGAAATTCTTGAGTAATTATTTAGTGCTTTAGCTCAATGCGTCCGCATTTTAGCAGTTTTTGATCACTACTCAGTGATTTACACAAAATGACTTTTTTCAAACTGAGTGGGATGAGAACAATATTCCTGAACTGATCAATATTTCTGAAAAAAAATTTCAAATAATGCTTTTTTTTTCATGCGTTTTACAGAATTTTTAATTTTTTGTCACTGGTTTTTCAAAACAGAAGTTTTTGTATAATTGAATCTAAAAAATGCTCGGGTTAAGTAATGCAAAATTTACAATAAATATTTACTGGTAAGAATAATAAATCTTGATTGCAATATGAATTCCCGCATGTGGTAAGAGCAAATCAAGATTGGCAGATGCACGTTGCCCGTATGACGTAAGAGAAAATTGGGAAAGAGTTTGAAGTTAAATTGATGTGCTGGAACATGGGCCACCTTTAGCCATTTAAAAGTATATACATAAATATTTTAGAAATACGACAAAATGCTAAAAATGGGCATTTTTCACATGGTTGCCACTTTGCTTATTTTCAACTTTATAACCGAAAAGTTCTTAGAGTTCTTGACAATCTATCTATCTATATATATATATATATATATTACGCTAGTGTATGTGGCACAGAAATCGTGATTATCTGTTATTGTTTAATGGCAATACCTAAACAAAACGCATCTCATTGGTTATTGAGTAAAAGTTCTTCTAGGATTTAGGCCAATTTAAATCGGTTTATTTATGTTTCTCTCTTTCGCTGCAATTATGAAGGTTCAGAATATTATTATTTTTGCTTTTCTGTTCTTTTTATTTAAAAAGAATTAAATAAAATTCATGTATTTAATGCTCCAATTTAAAGTTATGTATTATAAATGAAATGAGTGAAAGGATTATGTACTAAATGAAATTCGAAAAAATGCCACAGAAAAAATGTTTGGCACCCAGCTAGAATAAAAATACCCGGTTCTTGATTTTTCTAGCAGAATCTTCTGATTTGAGGAATAAATGACCAAGTAAATCAAATTATGAATAAAAGTAATATGATTCAATGGTCAGCATACGTTTAAAGGAGACCAAACTGGTCGCCAAGAGCGGATAGTATTATAAATTTTCATAATCCTTAATAAAAACTGATGATAAATAATTCTGGCGATCTATAGGATCAAAATTCTTACAAAGACTGGAAGTACACGGCACACATGCGAAGACATCTACCCTCGCAACTAATCAATTCATCATTAAAACTTTCTTTAGATGTTCACTGTTTTGCCCATATATCGTACGGGCAATATGTTTTTGCCAATGTGACCATGTGTGTTTGCCAGTAGTGATTTACTTGTAGCACGTACGGACATTCATACTCCAAATAATAATTTATTATTCTCACCGGGAAAATTTTATTGTAAGTTTTGCAGTATTTAATCAAAACATTTTTCTGATTCAATTAGACAAAAATTTCTGTTTTGGCATACTGGTGGTAAAAAATTAAAAAAATCTTTAAAAGACACAAAAAATGGACATTGTTTGAAAGTTTTTTTTTTCAAAAATATTGATTAAGCAACTAAAATCATAGTACATAACATAACAAAAGGAGTTAAAACTTTATTCCTTTTCCAGAAAAAAAATTCTGAGAAACTTCATTTTTTTCTGTTTTCCATAAGGAAATCCCTCCTTAAGTATATGGTTTACAAAATTTGTGTTTTTTAACTTTAATGCAGATTTAAAAAATGTAGTAAGAGATTTTTCTCAAGTTTTATCTCTCACATGCGAAATAAAAAGCATACTAAAAGTTATTTCAGTTATATTTTAATTTTTTTTTATATGGAAGAAATTATACAAAACTCAAATTGTTGTTTTGAACATTTATTCTGCATTATAATTTTTTAAATATCATATTTAATGTAAAAAATAAAAGCATCTAGCATATACGGTATTTGTAATAATTTTATTACTTTTACTAATGTCTACATATTTTTTGTGATACTTATAATTACTTTTTCAAATTTTAATTATAGTCGAAGATAGCTAAGATAAAATTATCTTTTCTTTTTTCTTCCCCTTGAATATTTAATTTTTTTTTTTTAGATTTTTTTTTTTAAAGGCGATACTGTCTTGTATAATTTTTAAGTATACGCATATAGCGTAAAAAAATAACAAATTTTATTTATCTTTAATTTGATCTTTTTAACAGAAAACAGATATCAATTTAATGTGCCATAATATTTAATTATTCTGAGATGAAAAACTAATTCTTTTTAGAAGGTAACTATAATAAAGTTATCTTTTTTATTTTTCCTTGCCTTGAATATTTAAAAAGAATTTTAAAGATTTTTCTTAAAAAGACGTTATTATCGTGTATAATTTTTATATGCAAGTATGTAGCCTAAGTAAAATGACAAATTGTATGTTATCTTTAATGTGATTTTTTTAACAGAGAGCAGATCTCAATTTTGATGTGTCATAATATTTATTATTATGACATGATAAAAAAATAATTTTATTTTGTGTTTCACTGATGTTAAATCTTGTTAACCTCTTCAGACCTGAGCATAAAATATGTATTTATTGTTTTTGCATAATCGAAATGACACCATAGATGCAGAAAGAGACATTTTTATGAAATCAGTACTTAAAGGGACTGGTAATTTAGGTTAGCAAATATGTATATAAAAGTACTAATCCCCTTAAAACATCAGTTTAACAAACAGTAATGTAAATTTACGCAATAGCAAAAATAAAGTATTTAAACAAATAAATGATCATCAAATCCTCAATTTTTTTTATTGTAAAGCATTTAAGTCAAATAATCGAGAATATTTCTTACAATGTCTTGAGATGGTATTTTTGAAACGTGGATGAAAATAATATTTATTTTATGAGGTAATATTCATCAGAGCTGACATTTATTGGGTTTGTTTTAAAGAAAAAAAAACATTCAGCTGTATAGAAGTAAAGTAAAAATGCAAAAAATTTGAACAGTTTAGTTTTTATGAGGAAAAGAATGGAGATACACATTTATGTACCTCAGGTCTGAAGAGGTTAAATCAATTTTATCCTCGTATGCTTTCAAACTCCTTAATCAAACTTGCGTTTGAAGTAGAATGCCTTTTTGTGCCTGACGAAAAAGACTCAGATATTTCCAAAGGCATATCCCATTAAAAAAATTTTTGATGACATTTTAACCTTTTATCTTTTGACGGTACTTATAAGTACCATAAAAATTAATTGTTATAAAATTCTTTTAATACGTTAATTAGTTGTAATACTGTTTAAAATGAGTTACAGATACATTACTTTATCTTATTCTAAATGTGTTATTGGTTACACAAAACAAAAATATTTTTAAAAGGATTATTTCTTTTTCCTTTGTATTTTTCATATTTCTTGGCGCTGAGGGAGGGGGAGGGAAATTTTTCATTTCGAAAATATTTCTATATTTATATTGTAAGAACGCCATTATTTGTACATTTTATAGTTTTACAAAATACTCAGAAAACAATTTAAAATAAAAGATTTGAGTGGGGTTATTAATATTGCACAATATCCCTGTAAATTCAAATTTAATTTATTCTTCTAAGTCCTTCAATTTTCTAAAATCCTTCAAAAATTTAATAAATGATTATGTAAATATTTTAATTTAGTTTAAACAATTTACGTAAAATGCTTTAGAATGTAAAATTTTCATGAATTAATAATGCGGTAGATAAAGGATTAAGCGGACTATTTAGTTCTTTTTTAATTCAGAACGGTTTCATCTTATTTTCCCCGTGTTTATCACTGAAAAAATGAATTGTATATAGTATAAGCGTATACTTAAAATTGCAGTATGTATAAATTACTTTTAAAAAATGACAAAAAAAATTTAAATAGGCTTAAATTACTTTAAACCTTAGTACTTTCAACTTTAAACACAGTCGTCGTCTAAAAATATAAAAAATGCAAATACTTTCCAACTATCACCTAATTGGTGTCAAAAAAGGAGTGGAAGTAAAGGTCAATTTATAGATCCAGAAAACAATGGAAATTTTTATAGTCCCTGACGACGACTGTGTTTACAATTAAAAATATTAAGGATTAAAGTAATTTAAGACCTTTTCAAATATTTTTGTCATATTTTTAAGTAATTTACCCATGTTGTAATTTTAAATTTAAAATTTTAAAGATGAATTTAGCATTCTACGTATTTATTTGATAGTATAAGAGTGATTTTATGTGAAGTTTCTGTCTTTTAACGTGGATTTTTTACTATCAGTGAAAAGGATGAATTTTCAGCAATAAACGAGAAATTCATTTTTAACTTTTCTCGTTGATTGTTAGAAATGAAAATTTTTCTGATACGGGACAGAGCACTCATCCTCTAATGAGTTACCAAGGTTCGAAACCAGCGGAAGGTTAGAGCGATTAAGAATGGTTGTGATAATATTCATTAGAAATAGCTGTTATGCATAAACATGCTTCAGTATATATAATTATTACTCATATTTTTTTTAATATTGCGTTATTGCTTATACTTATTTCAAAAAATAGAATTTCCCCATCTTGAATAACGGAAATAATCTATCTAGTACACGGGATGTGAAAAAAACGGACATTAGACGCCATCTGTGTTGCCAATACATTTTCTAAATTTTACAGATTATTATTTTTTTTTTTTTACTTGGTAGGACTTAATTTTAAAAGCTATAATAATTTGTAGATAATTAGTTTTTTACCCTAAAACGGATGCAATGTTATTAAATATTGCCAAACTTTTCCGCTATAGCTAATATTTTAAATGTTTGTATTAAAATATAAAAAAATGGAAATGCAAATATAAAAATTTTGGCCATTTAAATATTTTAGAAATAATGAAATTTTGCTAATGCAAAAAGTTATTTAATTCCAATTATCAATTTTAAAGATTTATATTTTATGAAACTGCATATACTTTACAAAGAGAATAAAATTCTTTTAGGATGTAAAAGAAAATTCCCGTCTATTATCCAAGTCTTTGGCGTAAAATTTATTCCATTCCCTACTGTTTGCTTATTTGTTTCTTTTTTATTCCTGTTAGTTTCCCTAATACCACGTATATTGGAAGAATAAATACAATTCCCTTTTACCATCTATTTCACTTAATTATTCGAAGAAATCATTCAATGAATTATTTTCTATACACTGTAACTGATAATTTTTCTAATGCATTTCTTGAGAAATAATGCGGAACGTGGTCTAATTTTTGATGAACCATCGTATTTCACAATTTACTTTGTGTAAAACTAAAATTTAAAATTTGTTTTAAAAGGCGTATCATGTCTGTTGTTTCTTTAAACTGCTGCACCAGTCTGGTGTTTTTTACTAAAATGTAACTTTCAAAAAATAATGATAAATTTTAATACTTTATAATTTACAATTCCTGAATTATAGAAAAATGTCTCACATTCAAAAAAAGTTAAATACAGTAAAAAAAAGCTATTATAAAAGTTTTTTTTTCTTTATTTGCAAAATTCGACTTAAAGAATTTTTACTTATGAAAGTTTTATAGATTTAAATTATAGTAGTTTGATATATATTGGCGGTTTGTGAACAATTATCATAAACAATGTAAAAAAAATATCAAAATTTATTTTTTTATTTTTTTACTGTTTATTATTTATTTAAAATATTAAATTATTGTCATTTGTGTGATAAAAAAATAAATAGGTAAATTGATATTAAAGAAAAAAAAATAAATGTGCTCATCTCTATAATGACCGCTACTTTACAAAATAATACTTAATAAAAAAAATATAATGAATTTCTTTAATTGTATACAAAAATTTATAGTATATAAACAGTTTATGAATAAAAAAGTTGTCGCAAAATTTTTTATTTGAAATTGTTACAAAAATGTTTTTTTTTTAATTTAAAAGTTCATAATTTCTTTTTTTAAATTTTCTTTGTTTCTAATTCTTTTAATATTGAAGGGTTATAATATCTTTAATTTAATTTTTTTTCTTAAAGTTAAAATTGTTTATCTGTTTGTATATAAACTGTCTAGATTTTCAATCAAGGTTCTATTTTTACATTCCAGTTTTATTTCCGTGACTACTGGTCGCGCATTTGTTGTATTAGGTAGCTTTCATTACAAAAAGTAAAAAGCTACTTATTGCAGCCGTCCGGAGGAAAGCACTTCCAGAAAATTTTGGTATAATTTCACCGATCATGACACCCAGACCTCAAAACCACTCCCAGTTCAAATGTTGACATATATATATATATATACAGGGTGAGTCATAAATATCGAAACAATAGGCTATCTCCTTAAATATTGCCCCTAGAACCATACTTCCAATTGCAAAAATTCATAAAAAAGGTGAAATTTTTGATCAGATAAGTTGCAACTCCATAAGGGGGTCTGTTTGAAAAAATACAAAAATTAAATTTTTATACGGCCCCCCCGTAGAGCAAAATTCCCAATTAGGAAATTATTTCTTATCCATTCCTAAATTGAACAAAAAAAAATTCATCTCCGTATCTAAAAATCTGACAGAGATATTAAAATCCAAAATTTTCCAAAATTCGTGACTTACACCACTTTTCCATGCCTCTAAACGTTGATTTCTTGATTCAATTTCAATGTCAGATAGGGAACATTCACAAATTGCACTTTAATAAAAATCGATCTAAGATAGCGCTTTTTCTTTCGACATAACATAGCAGCGTATAGGTTTTGCGCTAAATTTGTATGAAAATATACTATTGACATCTGCACTAGAGGTCAGCAAAGGGTCAAAGTATCTAGGTCCGACCCAGAACTGATCAATAGGGAAAAAATTTGGTCAGGCCTGGAAAAATATTAAAATCATAACCCGATCCGGCCTGGAAAAAAGTTTAAATCATAGCCTGGCTCAGCCGCGAATTTCTACATAGATTTTTACTTCGGCGGGATTAAAAATTGTTTCCTATGAAGGAGTTCTGACCAAAAATACTTATTATAGCTTTTCGTTTTTCATATGTATACTTTATATTATTAAAGAATCGCCAAAGGCTGTGATATATTTATTTTATCAATGAATCTCTATTTATGTGTTACTTTTTCCCTCATATTTTAATATCATTAATCAAAATTCTATACATTGGAGACTTTGAAGAATGTTATACAGTAAAACCTTTTAAGACGGAATCACATGGGAAAGAAAAAATACGTTATAGACAAATGGCCTACTTCTGAGGTATCTAAATAGAAGTTATTTTTTTCTCAGGAATTATTATATTTATTTTGCATTGACCAACAATTTTCCGTTTAAGACAGGATTCCGCCATAGACAGATTTTTTCACTGGGTTTATTGTATTTAAATTGTCTTTGAATATGCTATTCTTAAAAAGATAATTTTAAAGTTTTTTTTTTTTTTTTTTTTTTTTTTTTTTTTTTAGTAAAAGCGATTTCAAAATCTTTGTGTTTTTCATTAAAATTTTGACTGATACAAATTTTAAATATTTTATGCACGTATTAGTTTAGTAAGAGACAATGATTTCAATACGGATTGTGTCGAGACCGGTATTAAAAATTTCGTTCATTGCATACCTAGGAAGAAGGAAGCAGTAAAGTGGTGTGAAAAATGATGTTATTCCACGCCTGGGCCTAGAATACAGATTTTTTTAACAACCTCTCCAGGACGATAAAAAGCCTGAAGTTGTGTGAGCTAAATTAAAAAAAAAAAAAAAAAAAAAAAAAAAAAAGATTTAATCTGCATCTTAGAAAAAGCATTGTTTTAATAAACTGACGGTCATTTAAACAGTATAGAAAGGAGATGGAAATGAGAAAAGTTAAGCTCGATCGGAAGTTTGAGCTACAGAAAGGAGTTACTTTACACTTTCAATTTTTTAAAAAGCTTTAAACGCCAAACTTTAGTTAAAACTTTAAATTCGTTTTTCTGCATGAAAGGTTTTTTTTTTCCCACTATTTCTCGTCTTTAAATCATTAAAAGTCTAGAAGTGTTCAAGAAAAAAGTGCAGAAACATGAAACATGACATTTTTGATTATTTTACATTAGTTTTGTTTTGAAAAAATATTTACTTTTCAAAATATGACCTTTTTAATTGTGTAATTTTTTAAATAAATGTTTTTAATAGTTTTAAAATTAATGATAAAAAAAACCTGGAACAAAACTAAAATTAGTTTTTCATTTTTAATGAAATGGTAAGAAATTAAAATCCGATAAATAATGTTTCCAGCTACAACGATTTTAAATTATCACATTTAAATTAGTTTTTTAAATTTGTTTTAGAAATTTTTATAAATCTTATGAGAAATTTTAGGATGAGATTTTTTTAGCAAATTATATGGCTAACCATCACAAAAAAGAAAAAATAATCGAAATTCTAACTCAAAAGATAGATTTTTTTTACATGTTTCCTAGAACTGTTAAAGTAACATTGTTTCTTGAATTGCGTGCATTTTAATTTGTCTCTAATCCCTTAAAACCCGATGAATTATTAAAACGACTATAACTCTGGAAATTTTGAAGATATGAAGATGCAATTTTTAGTGTTTAATTCAGGATTGGATAAAGAAAGTTTTTCTAATTGGAATTTTTATCCTATGGGGGACGTATAAAAATTTAATTTTCGTAATTTTTCAAACAGACCCCCCATGGAGTTGCAAACTTATCTTATTAAACATTTTACCTTTTTTTATGAATTTTCACAATTGGAAGTATGGGTGTAGGTACTATATTTATGGAGATAGCCTATTGTTTGGATATTTATGACTCACCCTGTATATATATATATATCACTATATATATATATATATATATATATCTAATTTTTGTCATGCTGTAACTAACGTATTTACGAACTGATTTGAATGAAACTTGGTATGTACATAGTACATACAAATGTCTGGACAGAGTTTGTTAGCCAGCATCATCCGCCATCTTGTTTCAAAATGGCGGCAGTTTAAATTCTTTTTTAAAATTTAAAATTTAAAATTAAATTCGAAAGAATTAAAAGTTCAAAATTATTTTCCTTTTATGAGTTAGAATTTAAAACAACGATTCCAGAATACTTTTTATTTTGTCTATATCTTAAAAAATGATTGAGTTATAGCACTTTGAATTTTTCTAAAGGCTGACATTTTGAAACGATCTGATTTTTGTCACGTGATAACACGCGTATTTATGAATCGATTTGGATGTAACTTGGTGTGTACATAGTAAGTAATGAGGCCTGGACCGAGCTCGTTAGCTAGTTCCATTCGCCATCTTGTTTTAAAATGGCAGCCATTTATTTTATTTTTTTTAATTTAAAATTAGGTACAAAAAAGTTAGAAATTGAATAAAATTTTTCTTTTATGCATTTTACTTTGATACAAAGATTCCAGAGCATTTTTTGTTTTGTGTGTATCTTTAAAAATGGCTGAGTTATAGCACTTTTAATTTCTAGTGTTGCTCACATTTTGAAATGATCTGATTTTCGTCACGTGATAACATGCGTATTTATAAACCTATTTGGATGAAACTTGGTGCGTACATAGTACATACTAATGTCTGGACCGAGTTCGTTGGCCAATTCCATCCGCCATTTTTAAACAAAATGACGGCCATTTAATTTTTTTTTATTTAAATTTTAAAATTAGGTGCAAAAAAGTAAGAAATTCAGGAAGATTTTTCTCTTGTGTGTTTGACCTTGATACAAAGATTCCAGAGCATTTTTTGTTTTATCTATATCTTGAAAAATGGCTGAGTTATAATGCTTTCAATTTCCAGTGTGGTTGACATTTTGAAATGGTCTGAAATAGTCTAAAATTGTATACACTTCATGATATCGTGGAATTTGGCGACTCTTTAAATTGTTGAAAATAAAACCAGGTTGAATAAATGATGACTAATTTCTAAAAATTCCTATTAAAATTCAGTATTGACAAAAACTAGTATTAAATCTTATAAAATCGGGTTCCACTAATTTGTTCTTCGTATGTTTTAATAATATAACTTAATTTAAAATAAATAAATAAATGTATATGAAAGCTACCTCTTCCTCCAGGCATTTCCGAAAGGACTTTTATTTATTTATTTATTTGTTTTCTACTTAAAGACAGATATTCTTAATTTTACGCATATTGAAAGAAAAGTAAATAAATTACCGTTTAGTTTTAGGTAGCTTTCATTACAAAAAGTAAAAAGCTACCTATTGCAGCCTTCCGGAGGAAAGCACTTCCGGAAAATTTTGGTATATTTTCACCGATCATGACTCCCAGACCCCAAAACCACCCTCCGTTCAAATGTTGACATATATATATATATATATATCTGATTTTTGTCATGCGATAACTAACGTATTTATGAACCGATTTGAATGAAACTTGGTATGTACATAGTACATACAAATGTCTCGACCGAGTTCGTTGGTCGGCATCATCCGCCATTTTGTTTCAAAATGGCGGCCATTTAAAATTTTTAAAAAAATTTAAAATTTAAAATTAAATACGAAAAACTTAAAAGTTGAAAAATATTTTTCTTTTACGTGTTAGAACTTAAGACAAAGATTCCAGAACACTTTTTATTTTGTCTATATCTTAAAAAATGATTGAGTTATAGCACTTTGAATTTTTCTTATGGCTGACATTTTGAAACGATCTGATTTTTGTCACGTGATAACACGCGTATTTATGAACCGATTTCAATTAAACTTGGTATGTACATAGTACATACAAATGTCTCGATCGAGTTCGTTGGCCAGCATCATACGCCGTTTTGTTTCAAAATGGTGGCCATTTTAAATTTTTTAAAAAAATTTAAATTTAAAATTAAATACGAAAAATACAAAAGTTGAAAAATATTTTTCTTTTACATGTTAGAACTTAAAACAAAGATTCCAGAACACTTTTTATTTTGTCTATATCTTAAAAAATGATTGAGTTATAGCACTTTGAATTTTTCTTATGGCTGACATTTTGAAACGATCTGATTTTTGTCACGTGATAACACGCGTATTTATGAACCGATTTCAATGAAACTTGGTATGTACATAGTACATACAAATGTCTCGACCGAGTTCGTTGGCCAGCATCATCCAACATTTTGTTTCAAAATGGTGGCCATTTTAAATTTTTTTAAAAATTTAAAATTTAAAATTAAAGCGAAAAAATTAAAAGTTGAAAAATATTTTTCTTTTACGTGTTAGAATTTAAAACAAGATTCCAGAACACTTTTTAATTTGTCTATATCTTAAAAAATGATTGAGTTATAGCACTTTGAATTTTGCTTATGGCTGACATTTTGAAACGGTCTGATCTGAACGATCCACAATGTTGCTTTAAAATGGCATACACTTTATGATATCGTGGAATTTGGTGACTCTCTAAATCGCTTAAAATAAAACCAGATTGAATAAAAGATGACTAATTTCTAAAAACTCCAATTAATATTCAGTCTTGACAAAAACTAGTATTCAATCTTATAAAATCACTAATTTTATAAGATTATTTCCACTAATTTGAGATTAGTATTTTTGAACAATGTAACTTACTTTAAAATAAATAAATAAATATATAAGCATATGAAAGCTACCTCTTCCTCCCGGCATTGCCGGAAGGACTTTTCAATCTCATTTGATTATTTACAGATAAA
Organism: Maratus speculifer; assembly: GCA_964019185.1. Taxonomy (NCBI): domain Eukaryota; kingdom Metazoa; phylum Arthropoda; class Arachnida; order Araneae; family Salticidae; genus Maratus; species Maratus speculifer. The sequence continues at coordinate 261,321,546 of OZ025294.1, read as the reverse complement.
GGAAATGTCTTCAGTTGTCAATGATTTATTTATTTTCTATGACATTGCAACTACTATTTTTCTAAATATATTTCGATGTATATAATAAGGAACACAGTGCTAACCTGTGTTGGTTTTTGTACATTTTCGTGTTCATTATAAAAAACTAAGAATTTACTTTTTTTACTAAGTGTTTTATACTGATCTGTTCTTTAAACTACTTAATCAATTTTATGTTTTTAAATAAAGTGTATTTTTTAAAAATCACAATGTAATAGATTGTATTGATGATAAGATTATAGAAAAATGTCTTTCATCTGAAAATAGAATAAAAAATAAATAGCTATTTTTTTAAATAAATTTTTTAAATTAAAAGTTCCCTTCTCAATAATTTACTAATAAAAACATTTATTGATTTCAATTACACAAGTTTGCCAATTATTTACAGTATCTATGGATTTATTATAAACAGTTTAAAAAGATTTAACATTTATTATTATTTTTACTTTCTTCTATCTTTACAAGAAGAAAGTATTGGATTCATGAAAATTTTCGACTTCCGGTTTTCGACGGATTTATACGTTTTAGAAGGTCCTGAACACGTTTTGACTATTTTTAGAAAATGTCTGTCTGTGAGTCTGTCCGTCTGTCTGTCTGTCTGTCTGTCCGTCTGTCTGTCTGTCTGTGTGTCTGTCTGTATGTGACAAAAAATTTGTGGGCGCTCTATCTCAAGAACTAATGCTCGAAATTCAATAAAATTTTATATTCAGTTAGACCTTAATATGAATTAGTGCCTATTGGTTTTTGGTGAAAATTGGCCTGCAGGTGGCGCTGCTATACTACGTTTTTCATCATTTTCAAGATTGCTATATCTCAAGAACTAATGCACAGAATTTCACCAAACTTCAGATTCTGTGACCCCTTGATATACATAGACGCTGATTAAGTTTTGGTGTAAATTGGCCAGCAGGTGGCGCTGCTATGCCACGTTTTTCATGATTTTCATGATAGCTATATCTCAACAACTATCGCACAGAATTTCACCAAACTTCAGATTCTGCGATACCTTGAGATACATAGCTGCTGATAAGGTTTTGGTGTGAACTGCCCTATAGGTGGCGCTGCTATGCTACATTTTGCACGATTTTTGCGATAGCTATATCTCAAGAACTAATGCACAGAACTTTATCAAATTTTAGATTCTGTTACACTAAAATATATAACATAATTAGACGCTGATTACATTTTGGTATTAACCTTGTAACAGGTGGTGCAGCTATGCTGCATTTTGCACGATTTTTCCGATAGCTATATCTCAACAACCAACGCACAGAATTTCATCAAACTTCAGATTTCGTTACAAAATGACATATAACATAATTACACGATGATTACGTTTTGTTATAAATGCTTCAACTGATGGTGCTGCTGTGCTATATTTTACACGGTTTTTTTTAAACTAACTATATCTCAAAAACTAATGCACAGAATTTCATCAAACTTCAGATTCTTTTACACCATAACATAATTAGACGCTATTTTACGTTTTGGCATAAATTTTCCAAAATATGGTGTTGCTGTGCTACGTTTTGCAAATTTTTTGTTATAACTATATCTCAAGAACTAATGGACGAAATTCTATAAAATTTCAGATTCTGTTAGGTCTTGGCATAAATAGATGCTTATTAGGTTTTAGTATAAATTACCAACATGAGGCAATACTAAGCTCATTTTCTCAGAATATTAATTAAATTTTGCGTTTTAGGCTTTTCGGATACCAGAATCTCATTAGGCTAGGTCAAATGTTCGAGGAAATTCGATAGTGGGTAACTTTGGGGTCACCACATTTTTTTTTTAATATTAAAATGTACTTATGAGATAGAAGAAAGTTTTGGGATTGACACATCCAACTAGTTTTAATTTGAATTAAATTGGATAAATCTATGGGGAAACTTTAAAAAATACTACAAAAGAAAAAAACTGTCCTACCTTTATCATTATCAATAATTTAGACAGTCATAAACCAATCGAACCAATTTCTTTGGTTTTTACTAAAAATTCGTATCTTATAAATGGTTTATTCATAAAAAATGTTAAAAGTTTTCTTATAATATGTCTATGAATTTTTTTTTAATGTTTATGTATTTTTTATTTAAAACAACAATTTTTTTCTCTCTATTTTTTTAAATCTTGAATTTTTATCATCTCTTTAATTTCATATTTTATCGAAACAATAAAATCAAACATCAGCTCTTATCTCACCTGTCTAGTATCCCAGTCTCCGGCGTTAATTTTATTCCAGTCACTGCTGTTTACGTGTTTGCTGTTTTTTCACTCCGAGTTAATTTTTCAAATTCCACATGCACAGGTAGAGATGTAAATAAACACCCTTTTTTTGTCTTGAATCTCACTCATCACTAACAAACAGAGAGAACATGTTCGAAACTTAATTACTTATTTTCTGTCACACACTGCAACTGATAATTTTCAGAAATGTACCTGTTTCATTAATTAAAAGTGTACTCCCAACTCCTCTTTTTGACTATGACGTATTTAACTAAAACGTACATTCTAAAAATTGCAATGTAACAGATATTTACAATTGTAAGATTATAGAAAAATATTTCACATCTGAAAATAGAATAAAAAGAAAGAACTATTAAGAAAAAGAAAATTTTGTAATTTTTTAAACTAAGAGTATCCTCTTGAATAATTTTTCTATGAAAACATTTATTGGTGTCAATTACAGAAGTTTGATATTGATTTACAATTTCTACGGATTTATCATAAAAATTGAAAAAAATAATTAACTTTTAATTTTCAAAATTTTGAATCAACTAGAGTAAATATTTGTCGAAACTTCAAAAATCACTATAAAATAAAAATTAAATATCCCTACCTATATTATTATCGATAATTTACAGAATCATAAACCAATCAAACAAATTTATTTTATTTTATTGAAAAATTATCGTTTATAAACGGCTTATTCATAAAAAATTTTTTTAAAGTTTTCTTGTAATATGTCTATCAATTTTTTTTTCATTTTTATGTATTTTTTTTATTGAAATCGTTAGATGTTCTTTTTCATCTACCCCCCCCCCCCTTTTAGAAATATTTTACATCAGGATTTTCATAAATTCTTTAACTTCTTATTTTACCTAGACATTAAAGTATCGAACATAATTTCATATCTTACCTGTCTAGTATCCCAGTCTCCAGCGTTAATTTTATTCCAGTCACTACTGTTTACGTATTTGCTGTTTTTTTCAGTTCGAGTTAATTTTCCAAATTCCACATACACAGGTAGAGACGTAAATAAATTTCCTTTTTTTGTCTTGAATCTCACTTGGTCACTCACAGACAAAGAGAACATTTTCAAAACTTAATTACTTAATTTCTGTCACACACTGCAACTGATAATTTTCAGAAATGTACCTGTTTTCACGAATTAAAAACGTGCTCGGAACACCTCTCTTAGACTATCAGTGATGCAATACGCGAGAGCAGCATCACAGAAAGAGTTAATGTTTGGGTGGGGACCAGTGATCGCAAACAGCGCCATCTATGAGAAACATGCTAGCTCGCTTCTCGTAGGGAGAAATGGCAAAAATAAAATAGTGTGAGGAAAGAGAAAATTTAATTTTTCTCTTTTTTACCCTTTGAAAGTTTTGAGGGCCTTTTTTTCAAGTTGAATGCAAACTTTTCATGAAAGCAACGTATTCTCTAGAAGCATTTCGCTTTAGTCTTTTTTTTTTTTTTTTTTTTTTGTTATTTGTGCGAATATTTAAAAAAAAAAGAATGTAAAAGCTTTGTTTAAAGCTTTTTCGGAATTTATATTTTTAAAACAAACGTACTTAAACGCAGAGTATATGATAATATACCGGACCTATTTAATTTTTAATTTAGAATAACCCCTTCAGACCTGATGTATCCTATAATACATACATCTATACATTTTTTTCCTTGGTCTTATAAATAATGTTGAAAAATAAAGATTGGTGCGAATGTAGCCTAACAAATAGCAGAACTAAACTAAACAGAATTTTTTTTTCCTTATAGTGCTTTTCTAGCGAGCTACGTGTTATATAAAAATGAATTGCAACATAAATACTCGAATTATAGGACCATTTGTAGAATCCATTAGTATTAAAAACTGTTAAATATATATTTATTCTATATGTTTTCAATGTTTTTTCAATACAAAAATTAAAATTAAATTAAAAAATTTTAAGAAATTGAAAAAAAAATCCTTTTTGTCTTTCTAGGTATCATTAAATTTTATGTACAAATAATAAAATGTAACTTTTTTCGCAGTTCAAACTTTCTTAGTTATCAGTTTGTTAAAATAAATCCGTAACTGAAATTAAACAAGTTGGAAACTGCACGTGAAGCGTAGCAAATGAAGCGCATTCGAACTATAACGAAGTTTTAAAAATATTCAAATCTTGCTGTTATAGTTATACAGTACTTGGGATAAAGTAAAGTGATCAAAATCTTTTGAGTGTTCGTGTAAATACTATCTACTTTCTATTATACAGGAAGTAACTTGTATTAAACTTCAGTTACGTATATAAATTTCATAAAATGTGAATTAGCTATATATAATTAAACCACGCTCCAAACAATGTACCCCGCATATCTTTATGTAGTGGAATACTTTTGTGTGGCCCTGTAAATGAATAATAAATATTCTTTGCATCACAGATTGTACAGAATGTATATTTTAGCATATACTTCATAGATAAATGTCAATTGTATTATATTTTGAAGAGCGTAACAACATTAAAATGTACTTGAAACAATATTTTGTTATTGAACATATGCCTTTGATTATCCGTGTAATTAAACTATACATCCGATTTCCACAAAATTTTAAATGACTTGCCAAAATTATGCAACAATTATATATTTTAATTCCCAAATAATTTAGTTAGTTTTTGCTCTGTTATATGAGGACAGACAGACGGACTGTCTGACAGACTGAACGACGACTGTATGTACTAAGTATTTATATAATTACGCATGCACATAAAAATATTCAGATCTTGGTGTAATAGTATATAGTATTCCGGATACAGTATAGTAGCTGAAATCTTTTGTGTGAACTGTACTATCTGCTTTCTATTATACAGGAAATAACTTCTAGTAATCCTCAGCAAAGTATATCAATTTCCTAAAATGTTAACTAGTTTAATACAATTAAAACGTGCACCAAACATTGTTCTCCCTATGCCATTGTGTAATGGAATACTTTTGTGTAGCCGCGTAAATCAATAAAAATATTTTTTGCACCACATAGTGTACAGAATGTATGCTAAAGTGTATACTTCATAGTTGCATATCAATTTTATTTTGTTCAAATGAGGGTAACAGCATTAAAATGCACATGAAATATTTTTTCCCTTTGACCGTAATGAAACGGAATATTTTTGACTGTCCCCGTAAATGAACTATGTATCCGATTTTCATAAAATATGAAATAACTCGACAAAATTATCTAATGATTATACACGATTCGGTTGAGTAGTTTTTGCGTTTTTATATGCAGACAGACAGACAGGTGGACAGATGGACAGATTGAACGACAACTATATCTGTTAAGTATTTACAAAATTACGAACGCATCTAAAAATGTACAGAAATAAAAACTGGGGTCTAAAGAGGATATAAAAACCGAAACAATTTCTAATGTGAATTATATTTTTGAAGTTTTGTTTGTCTCATACGTTCGGACCAAAGTAGGACAAAACCTCAATATTTGAAATATCTACATATATACATATATATACATGGTTTTACAAATTTCGATTATAGTTTCATACTACTCGGATACTGTACTATACACGAAATACTGTAAACTGTTTTATCAAAATCTCGACATTTTTAAAATTTCGTTACAGTAAAAACGCACCTCATTTGCTACGTTTAATGTGCAATTTCCAACTTCTTGCAAACTATGCCTACAGATTTATCCAAATTATCAACTTTGTTTCTGGTAGTGAAAATATGAAAAGTTGTTTATCTAATTGAATTGCCGTAAAATGGGGTGAATCGGAACAATTTTCAATTTTAACGTTTAAAAAAAGCAAGAACTGATTTTTTAAATTTTTTTATTTTTCTACTAGAAACTTCGGCCTTGTTTTGTTCTTTACTTTTTAAGCAAAAACGAAACATTTTTACTGTTTATATATATATTATTTATTTTTTTAATGGTATTCCGATTCACCCCGCAGATAGGGGTGAATCGGAACAAATGTTATAATTTTTATTTATTCCGATTCAAATTTTAATACGGTTAATGAAAAGAGGTAATAATGATAAGGGAGGAATAGGAACAGGTAGTTACTGTGAAACCAAGCCTTTATTTTTTATACAAGTAAAGATATGCCTTTTTAAAAATTAGAAAACAACTTTAAAATCAAGAAAAATGAAAATTTATTTTAAGAAATTATATACAAATTTCTGAAGTAGAATTTAATACAAATTCAGCCCTGTTATGTGTTATCCTTTACTAGTAGTCATTGTATAAGTGAATCTATTGAGTAGCCCCAATCGCTGCAGGTATCAATACGATCTACTAATACGCCCTCATCCCCAGCCCTTAGTACAGTTTGCATCCCTCTCTTTTTTTCATTGGTTTTTCATTTTGAGATGTTTGTGTAATGTTGTGGATGTTAGAAAATAATTCTGTGCAGTTTTTCTAACTAATTTGCTATTTTTAAATTATTTTATTGTGTATTACATATCTGTTGGATTAGATGTTGACTTTTTTGTTTAACGAAGTATTTTCTTGGCACCTTTATATTGTTCAAGTAATTAGAACAAACAAAGCATTGTTACAATACATTTTCATACAGATGTTTTCATATATTGCATGAAACTATTACTCTATAGAAAAATAAACCATAAGAGAAAACGTGTTCCGATTCACCCCGTAAATTTTAAACCTCTGCTGTTATAAGCGATTTTTCATTTTTTCATTATGTAGTTTAGAAATAAGTAGAGTTTAATACAGTATATCGTTTACAGCTCTATCATTAATTAAAAATCCCCTCTCTCAGGTATAGAATACGAAAAATACTGTAGTTACATACAAAGTTTTGAAGACGTTGAAAAAATGAGGCTTTTGAGGATCCCTCTTGAGGTTTTTTTATATATACCCCAATAGGGGTGCCAACATGTCAAAACTGAATTTCCCAACTCTTAATGTTATTACCTTCTTATAAAAAAAATTAACAACTAAAAATATCATCACATATATTTATAATGAATTTATTTGTATGACCGGGAAGTTACGTTCCTATTCACCCCACTGTTCCTATTCACCCCCATTTTACGGTATTTTTCAATTGCTTATACAGTTTCTACAATAAGGTATTTCCTGTGATAAGTTTATTTGATTAAGTAGATTTTTTTAATATTGAAACAGCTGCATTTTAATTATAACCCACTTGTGTAAAGTTAAGAATAAAATATCACCAAAAAAACTTCCAGGCGGAATTCAGAATAGAGAAAGCTGAAAAGCTTTATAATTTACTCAATATACACGAAAACAATCAGCGGTTTACGAATTAAAAATATGTTTATTTTTTCTGTAATGAGTTTATTAATATAAAGAACATCATTTAATTGCATTATTTTATCCAGCAAAAATATGCTTATATCATTCAACTTTCAATTGTAATTTTTTCACTAATTAGTTGCTAATTATGAATGATTATTCTTTCTATTAAACTAGTTGAATGAAATTTAAAGTTGTTTCGTATTTGATCATTTGCTTAATTAATCGCTTTTCAATTACACAATTTTAACCGTAACTGAAAGAAGGACAAACAGAACAAATTTTTTCTGATATTTTGTTTTGTGGTATTTAGTAGAGAGTTTTACAAGTATTAATTAGCAGAAATGGACAAAAAATAAATCTGCAGAGTTAGAAAATATTGAATTTCCATCTTGATCCCGAATATATGATGGTCAATATATTAATGGAAATAAAAGAAATATGAGCTTATTTAGTGAATGCAAAAGCCATCCTGTTGTTACAGTTACACGTATTTTTAGTCGTTGCATATTTAGTATTTGGAAAACGGATTGCAATTCGGATATTTTTTTAAGCTTTTCTCAAAAACTAATTAGCTAAATTAGAGAAACTTTAGAATATAGAATTTTTGGTACAGAGATTTTATTCTTCAGATATAAAAAAAGCTTCCATTCGCATATTTAGAGCTTTTAAAAATGAATTTATATTTAAATACAGAGTATCAAGTATATTGCCTTCCTTATGCTTTATCTTTAAAGGCGTATGACTGAGTTGACAAAATAATGTCTATGCATTTTAGAGTGCTGATATATTATACCAGGAGATCGATTACAGTGGCTCATAGCGGCAAAATGAGTAATTAGTGTACCGTAATCCTTACTTGAATATTGTTTGCGATATGAAAATAAGAGAATTACAAAATTATAAAAGCAATATTACTTGACAGCATGCAAGTGAAAGTTACGAATAAATAAGCATGAATCTCTCCTTTCATTGTTGATGATGTCTAACACAGTTACGTTCGAAAAAATCACTCGTCAATAATGTAAGATTTTGTTTGAAAAAGATTATATTATTATACTTTTCTGATGCTATTTTTGATTTCCTTATGGTTATTTCTAAAGTTCACTTTCAATCGTTGCAAAATAAATTACAATTCGATAGTTTTTTAAGCATAACTTAACTACTTATCTGAAATCAATGTGACTTTGGAGCTGTGAACAATTTTGAGCACAGATTTTATTTTTGAAATATGCGAAAAAAGCTCGAATTTGCATATTTAGAGCTTCTAAAAGCCAATTTTTATTTAAAAAAAATTACAATTAATATATTTTCGAACTTTTTTTTTTTCAAAATTAATTTTTGAAGAAGAAAATGTAAGTTTTAACATACAATATTTTTTAAATTGAAATCTATAACTAGAGTCCAAAACTTCATATGTCAAATCCAAATGTACTATTTATTCAATCACACAATTTCTAGATTATGCTTAATGAAGATAATTGATTTAGGGGAGAGGGGGGCAAGTTTAAACATTTTTTTCAGAAAATCAATATATTTCTTACTTGAATTATATTTATTGTATTTTAAGTGTTACATGATAAAAACAATACATTTCTTCATCATATGAACCAGAAATTAAATGTTTTTCAAGTAAATTTAATAGGTTGTAAGGATTTTCAAAGCTAAAAAGATTTCTGTTCAAACCTACCCCATGTATGGGTACCTTTGAACAAGTAAGGGGCAACTTTCAACAAATGAATAAAATATAAAAATATTGAGATATTTATAAAAAGCTGCATATGTTTCAGAAATATAAAGTAATATAATTAAAATTAAATTACAATATTATATTGAAACTATTATTTTTTAAATTATTTAACCAAAGTTAAATCCATCAAAGTTAATGTCAAAACTCATTGTTGAAAAAACACAGAATGTCCCCCCAGTAGTGTTTGGTAGTGAAAACCTTTTTACAATATCCTTGAAATACACCAATGTGATACATGATGCTTTTGGAAAATTAAAATTTTTCATTCACTCTTTTCGTGAAAAAATTATATACAATTACGTTTTACCCGTTACAAAAGCCAGAAACAATGTTTGAGGTTTAGACAAACCTGCTAAATCATGAATCATTATTGTGTAGCCAGGATTTGTAATTATCCAATAAATGAATGCCAACATCAATATAGATTTGAAACTTCCCATCATTGATACATCCAGAGGTTAGAAGGTATGTGTGCAGTAAAGAGAATTGTTATCAGTATAAGTTTGTGTTCTTTTATATTCTTAATTAACCTCTTTTCACATAAAAAAAAAACAGAAATAATAATATTTAGATACATCAAAAACTTTTTACTTCGTAGTTTTAAATGGTCTCTTTAAAAGTTTTCAATTATTATTTATCACCAGTTTATTCGATGTTATTTCGCTGCTCAATGGTGCCCCAACTTTTCTTTTCAAATGTGCCCTATCACATGGAGTTCAACATTACAAAAGTTTACTCAATTCGGCTGAAGAATTCGTATAAAGCAAAGCTTACGTAATAAAGTTAATATCTTTATTTAAGTATTGAACAGTAAATTTTAGGGATACAAACTGTAAATAAAAATATTACAACTTTATTTTCTTTAAGTTTAGATTCAAGAGGGAGAAAAATACATGCCTTGTTTAGACACTATTGGTCATACAAAATGGTGCATCTTTGTATACTTATTGCATTCACGGAAAGAACTGTTTTGTTGAAACAACTAAATTTTGATTACTATTGCCCCCACAAAATTTTTTTGTTGAAATGACCATGATTTTTGTTAATTCAACAAAATTTTGTTGAATTAACAAATTTATTTGTTTAATCCAACCATAATTTGGTCATTGCAACCAAAATATTTTGTAGGGGCAAAAGTAACAAAAATTTAGTTGTTTCAACAAAACACTTCTTTCCGTGTTCAAGCAGTAGTAATGTATTGCCATGTAAATTTTTTTTAATAATTTATTTCAAGCAAAATATGTGTTCAAAGATGTCCCCAATTCAAACATGCCACCTCTCCCCTACATCTATTGATTATAATCGATTTACATGTATTACATTAACAAAAATCTATTATAATCTCAATTTACAGTTTTATACTGTTGATAGTTATCAGTGATAATTCAAAATAATAGTATAGATATATAAAACTAATAAAAGCTAAAAAAAAAAGATAAATTGAAATGGTTTCGTTGTAGAGACTGACAAAAATTAAACGATAGTTTTCAAACAGATGACACTAACACTAACTGTTTTACTAATAGAAACAGTCTAAATGACACATACCTTTAACAGATGGCGTTAGTAGTATAATAACATTCTAGTTCATAATATATTTTTAATTGGACACACAAGTCATATACGCATCGCATTAACGATTACGGCAATTTGACGAAAACTACATTTACAAATACATACTACATACATATTTTTAAATAGTTTTCTGTTATTTTAAAAACAAAATAATAATAAATAAAAAAGTGCAATTAATAGTTATAGAACGAAACAATTTAAATTATTTAAAAAAAGAAAATAAAAATAAATAAACAGTTTATTAATAAATATACCAAAATACCCGGGTTGCTATGTGAGGCATAAAATCGCCATTTTGTTGTAATCGCACCAATTTTGTGCGTATAAAAATCATATATGCCCAAAATTGTTTACAAAATTATATTTTAATGATAGATAACAGATCTATACATGAATTTTAATTACTATGTTAAATTCCAAATCTAAAAGTGTGATAGTTTTTTCGTAAAGTGTACCACAATAATGTATAAGTTGTGGAATAAACATTTAATTATAGTTAAAACTTAGGAAACTAAATTTGACAAGAAAAATAGCATTTTGAAGTAAAAGTTAATATTTTAAAATTTTTTATGTATTTATTTAAACAATTTTGGAAGTTTGTTGTTTTTTGATACATTATTTTATTTAAAGCATAAACATTTCTGCAAATATTTGTTAAGTCACTTCATTATATTTTTGTATCCTCAGTAAAGTATTCCTAATAACATTAATGGTGGATTTTACAGTTTAATGAAAACAGAAAAAATTAAAATCGACAAGTTGAATAGACAATACTTTTTGCTTCGTTTTTGCTTATATTTGTATTCGCAATTGATTTTTTATAAACTAATTCATTAAATGTAAAATCGATCTCTAACTTTATTAAGTACAGAATATTGATAAAATCAATAATAATGACATCATTTGACAGATATTTGTAAAAGTTTAGTGTTTTGAAAACAGAAATATATCATAATATAGCATTCACAATTATTACACACAATAGCATTATTTAATCAAAATAAGTTTTCTATGCATTACTGAAAATATAATACGTATGTGATAGGTAAATGTAAATCAGAAAAATATCTCCAAAGTTCTTATAAAGAAATATTTTATGCACAACGTTTCAAGACGAAGTTTTAACCGGAAGCGTTAAGGAACAAAAGTTCTCTCGACATCGAAATAGCATTTCGGAGCATTAAAATCTTTTCTTGGGGTAAAAAAATATCCAAATAAAGTAGAAAAGATATAGACGCTTCTCAAATTTTTCCTTTTTAGCAGCATTAAAGGTGAATTTGGTGTTTTTATGCCTAAGAGCAGGGGAAAGACTAGAATTTGTTAGACGGATTATACCACGTAATACCAATAGCTCCGCTGACACATGTGTACGTTTTGTCATGTATCAATATAGCACCAAAATAAAGAAATAATTCAGAAATTGTACATCAAACGTCGCAAATAAGGTGTGTTTGTACTATAACAAGTTTTATAAATAGTTAGATCTTCTGGCAATAGCTCTTGCACTCTTATGCAATAAATGCATGAATACAAAATTTATTACGATAATATGCATTAAATTCACTGTTATGAAAATAATATGACTCCATCTTAAATAAATTGTAATCACCATGGCAACCTAGAATCGATATTTATCATGTAATATTATGGAATTAATTATGTATAATGGGATTTAATAGAATGTAGAAAAGCTGTATTAATATATTTTTGAGTTTTGATCAGGTTTTCGTAAAATTTGAAAAAAATCGTTAAAATTCTGCAACGAATACATGTATTAAATTTAAAACCATTAGGTTGGTTAGATTTTGCGAAGTGATATGCGGACACATGGACAAACAGACAGATAATCCAAATGACAACTGATTGCTACGCGTTTATATATTTACGAACGTACGTAAAAATACTTGCTTTCGTCTCTCGTTCACTTGATTATTACCTTATGTACTAGAAAAATATTACTTTTATTATTTTTTTTAATAAATAATTGTTTTGTTTGAGGTAATTGTTTCAAAGTTCTAGTGAAAAAGTAACTGATATTTGTGAACATAAATCGATAAATTAATTCTTTCTGAATGAAAAATAGAATGAGAATTCTTGCATTCTGCAAAGACTGTATACAACTCGCCTGTAGTTTGTTAACTTAAACATGAATATACATACTTCTTGCACTTTTTATTAATCTGACATATGGTTCGCTCGTGAAATTTAAGGAATTTATGGATGTAACTTTCGAGGGTTTAAGTTTGAAGACCCCTGATCGAAGGGATGCATATTAAGGCGGAGAATAAAAAACTTTTTTTTCCAAATTCTTTTCTCCCTAGCGTGGAAAAGTTGTAGTGTGATATCACTAACATAGTCACAAAATTTCACAACAATTAATAAATACCTTCCGGTTCCACTTTTCGGTCGAAATATGCAATTTTAACTGAAAATGTTGTAAATTTTCACATTTCAGCAATATTTTTAATTCCGATTTTTTCTTCGCCCTAGAGCGGAAAAGTTGATAAAGTACATGAGGAACATAATTCCAAAATATTAAAGTAAATAAAAAATATCTTCCGGTTCCACTTTGAGTTCTAAATATGGGAAATTTGTCGAAAATGATGCAAATTTTCACATTTTAGTGATTTTTTTTTTAGTTTTAGATTTTTTATTCCCGCTGGCAAGAAAAGTTGGAAATATATAATAGAAACATAGGAGAAAGCTTTTTAGAATGATCAATAAATATCTTCTCGTTCAACATCTAAAAATGTCAAAGTTGCCAAAAATTATGTAAATTTTTTCTTCTAAGGGATTTTTCTTTTATTAATTTTCTCTCCTCGCTCGCGCGGAAAATTCGGAAAATCATATGACAAACATAAGTGTAAATATTTAAAGTAATTAATAAATATCGTCTGGCTTTTATTATCTTGACTTTTATTACTTAAACTGCAAATACATGGCATTAATGTACACAAAAATCATAGAAAAATCGAATTAAAAGCGATCCGAGGGAAATTCCTCTAATAAGTTCAGCTTCCTGTTCGTTTAGTGTTGTGTTACCGTTGGTTTAATGCTCTGTTCGTGATAGGTTCGTAATGAGGATATTCGATTTTAGCTTCATTATTTTATTGGAAAATAATACATCTAAAAGTGTTTACAAAATTTTAATTTTTAATATTGTATTGAACTGATAGTGTGCATGGAAAATATTATAAAAAAATACCACAATTAAGTCGCAGTACACGGGATTTGTCTCATCCCATTTTTTTGGGATCCTACAGAAGTAAGAACTCGCGTTCTACCAACATATGAAACTATAATGTACTTTTTTGTTGAGAGAAATGATTCGAAATATAATTAAAAATCGAAGCCACCTTTAATGTGATAGTGGATTATGGACTGAAATGATTGAAGCAATTTGGCAGGCTGCCTCAGTTCCAACGGTTTCTAGGTAAAGAATAGTTCAAATGATTAGTTCATATAATGATAAATACAAGAGTATATAGAAGTTTGACGCTAAAAAACAGACGAAGTCAAAATTGAAAATTTTCCTATTGGAAGGGGAAAAAACGTCTGTTTGAAAATTTTTCTTGAAAGTGTAGATCTCTAAAAAGATGTAAATGCCCACGTGATATAAAAATTCCAGAATTGGAAGATTTCAGGGAAATTGTCGATAGACCCTTTTTATATACTCGAAAACAAGTCCCACAACACGAAAACTTAGTAAATGAACGAGCAGGCTCTAAAAACAATAAGTAAGTTTCAGCAAACATTATAAAAGGGGAAAAACAATCACTACTGCTTCATTGAAGTCTTAGAGTTATTTAAATCTTTTAGTCTTGTTGATGAACAACTGTGTTACGACCTTAAAGCGGTATCACACGGACGTCTTTCGCAGAACTTTTTCCCCTACACAACATTACAGCCAGCGAAATTTTCCGTGACCTTGATATAGGGAGAATCTGTTCGGTATTTTCGTTTACTGAGCGTTTTCCGCATTGCACGGAAAATGTTGGCCATTTATTCAGCACTGATCAACTGATCAATAAGGCGGAGCGAGAAATTAAATACCCCTCGAGAAATTTGAAAAACCTCTTTACCAAACACGCTGCAAAATGAACAATCCTGTTTTGTAAAATGTTTGCCGAAAAATCTTTCTCCGTGTGATAAAGCTCTTAGTGATAAACCTCTAGTGTCATTGCAATCAAACATAAATTTTATATCACGAACAACACATCGTATGCCCTAACCAGAACTTGAGACAAACTGGGAGTGTCTGGCCGAGTTGCAGTATTAGTAACAAGCGCAATTCTTGAAGACTTAGGAGTTGTGACACATGACGGCATATTCAATGTTATAGACAGGCATAATATAAGAAGAGAAATAATTAAATATCGCATGAAATGCCAAGTATAAGATTAGTGTTTCATATCCACCTATACCTTGAAAAGATTGTATTTTGAACATCGAAAAGATCAAACTTTAATTCAGAGGAATATTGAACTAATGCTACATAAACAAAGAGTGCTTGAAGAATACTTGACACTTATAGAACAATCTAGCTGCGATTACACTAGGCAAGTGTCACCAGTAAACTCTTCTGCTATGTTTCTCATGTGATTTTCCATACTTTTCGCTCGAGTGAGAAGAAAAAATTTATAAGAAAAAAATCCCTGTGATGTGAAGATTTACATACTTTTTGGCTACTTTGAAATTTTTAGAAGCCGATAGGGAAGCCGGAAAATATTTATTTATTATTCTAAAGTTTTTTACATAAGTAAAAATTTTTTCTACTTACATAAGTAAACTTACATAAGTAAAAAACAAGAAACATTTCTTGTATATTCTTCGAACATTTCCATGCCAGCGGGAATAGAAAATCGAAAAATAAATAAATGACTAAAATGTGAAAATTTCCATCATTTTCGACAAATTTCCCATATTTAGAACACAAAGGAGAACCGGAAGATATTTTTAAATTACTTTAATATTTTGGACTTGTGTTCCTTATGTACTCTTTCAGTTTTTCCGCACTAGGACGAAGAAAAAAAGTGAAAATTAAAAATTTTGCTGAAATGTAAAAATTACAACATTTTTGGCTAAAATTGCATATTTCGACCCAAAAGTGGAACCGGAAGATATTTATTGATTGTTGTGAAATTTTGTGAGTATATTACTGATACCACTCCACAACTTTTCCGCGCTAGGGAGAAAAGAATTTCGAAAAAAACTTTTTTACACTCCGCCCTAATGCATATTTTCAAACACAGTGATGTATTTTTATGTACAATTTATTTGAGTTTTAATGCTAATTTACGTTTTATTTAACGCAAACATTTATTGAGTAACAACATTACTGCTGACATGAACGTACATTTTCAGTAAACTTCACAACCACATAAAAAATGCATTTTTCTTAAAAATTGAATTAGGAATTATACATACTTTATTTTCAAAAGCAAATATGCTAGAATAATATTCAATCACATAAATCGATTTCATAATGTGTGAAATTCTGGTAAATCTTTAACATATTGTTACGAATTTTGTAAATAGTTAATGTTTGTACTGCAAAATAATGTAAATAATCTTATTAAGCTCCATTTCTTTACTAATATTAGTTTTTGTTACATTGTCTCTGTTTATCAAGCAAACTTGTCTATTATTTTTAGTGAATGTCTATGGCAGCTTTGCGAAATATTAGAGATATCGCCAAGTTGGCGTCACTTTTGGCGACTAATTTTGGTCGCCAAATTTGGCGATATATCCCCAAGTTGGCGACAAACTTGGCGATTGTTGGCGATGGTAACCCTTCCCTACTCTATGGTAACCCCCCTATTGATATACTGATACATTGAATGTTGTTCCGTGGATTTTTCGAGATGGTTCTAGAAATTTCCCGCACATGCTGCGAGCCTATATCAGAAGAGAAGCGATGCGAGCTGTTGTTGTTATTATTTACCAGTCAGTCATTGAGTGAACAACGCGTTTGTTAAGCAAGTTTGCTTGAGTCTTATTAACGTTATTTTGAATGTGATTTAGTGTTGAGATGTTGTACAAAGAGTCTCTGGAACCTATATACGCTGCAACATTTGGTGTCAGGAATCGGGATCTTATGGCGAAAACAAGAACAATGGACGGACAACTGAAAGAACTGTTAGAAGCTATTAATGGAATTAAGGCAGAATTGACGAAAGGCCAAAAAGAGTTGGCGTATAAAATGAATAACAACGAAGAAAGAATGGAACAGTTGACAAATAAAATTGATAAAGGCCAAGAAGAGTTGGCAGAAAAAATGAATAAAGGACAAGAAGAGTTGGCGGATAAAATGAATAAATGCCAAGAAGATGTGACTGAAAAGATTAATAAAGGCCAAGAAGAAATGAAGAAAACTTTAGAAGAAAAGTTCTCGTCGGTAGAGAGAAGAATAGGCTCGGTAGAAGAGAAAATAGAGGAAGTAGAAGAGAAAATTCAGAATGAAGTTAGTAATGTTGAACAGAAAATGGAAAGGAAAATGGCGGAAGTTGAAGAGAAAATTCAGAATGAAGTTTGTAACGTTGAACAGAAAATCAGTAACGTTGAAGAGAAAATACTAGGTGAAGTAGATGAAAAGCTAAATAAAAAAGTTCAAGATCTTGAGAAGAAGCTTTCAGCGTCCAGTGGTAATTATGAAGAATTTAGAAATCCGCCTGCTTCTCCCGTGCACATCCAGCTGTCTACATACGACGGAAAGAGTTCCTGGCAAGTTTACAAGACCCAATTCACCATTATAGCCGAGAGGAGAAGCCGCCGACGTGCTGCAAACATTGCCCGATATGACGCAACTCAATTTTGAGACTCTAAGTTGTGCACTTGAAATGAGATTCGGCGAAAAATTCTTCAAGGATTATACGAGAATACAAATGAAGAACCGCCATCAGAAATCGAGTGAAACCCTTCAAGAGTTTTCCTCGGAAATTGAACGGCTTGCAAATTTAGCATTCATTGACTGTCCAACAAATGTACGGGAAATGCTCTCACTGCAATATTTTGTAGACGGAATAAACGATCCAGAAGTGCAGAGAGCGGTACGAATGGCAGATGTACAGGATTTAAAGGCTGCACTACTATATGCCTTAAAGTTGGAAGCAGCTACACAAGCCAGCCGAAGGGATCGTCATTCAGTCCGAGGGGAACGGTGAACAAAAGCTCAGACACTGAAATCGACGTCTTGAAGGAAATTAGGAAAATAAATCAAGAGCTTGCAGCTTTGAAATACGGAAGAAAGAGCTCAAGAAGACAGAATCTCACGTTCTGGATATGCGGTGATACAGGACATCTCCGAAGAAATTGCTCCAAAATCCACGAACGTGAGATAAATTCAAACAGTCAGCAGGGAAACTAAATTTTGGCCATCTCGCGGGGCGGAGGTTGCCAGAGAATGAAAAGCCCCACCTGAAGATCCTCCAGATATCAAAAATGAGCGGCGGTGATAACGAATTATATGTGATAGGCTTTATTAACGGAATTCAGTGCCGTATGATTGTCGATACAGGAGCCAATGTGACAATAATAAGAGAAGATTTGGCTCGAAAATTGAAATCTAAACTCATTTGGACTCCACCCTGCGTTACCTTGCAAACTGTGACGGGCGACAAGATAGGCATATATGGAAAGGCCAATTTAACTATCAACTTTGGAGGAACGAAATATTACCATACGGCATATGTGGCTGACATAACAGATCCTTGCTTAATCGGACTAGATTTTCTGAAGAAGTTTGACTTCAGACTTGATTTCAAAAATAACAAAATGATCTCAAAATTTGAAGAAATAAGTCTTTTTGGATTAAATAACGAAATCGAATGTAAACAAATAGTAATAGCCAAAGAAGACATTAATCTAGATGCAAGAACAGAATGTTTGGTTCCTGCTGTAATTAAAAATAAAACTAATTATAGATTTGGCCATATAGATTATCCTGAAAACAATAGTAAAGAAGCAGGACTATTGGTGGCTTCATCTGTGGTGGACCTCTCAAAGAAGACCATTCCAGTCAGAATTGCTAACATCAGTGATAAGACGAGGACTATCAAGAAAGGAGAGATTATAGCGTCATGTGCTCCTGTGACGTGCATAAGTCAAAATACCAGTCACTCTGAGAAATTTCCAGATAATTTAGTCAAGGATTTGTTACAAAATACAGACTTAGATCCAAAACAGATGGAATCTGCGGAAAATTTAATTAGAGAATTCCAAAGTTTATTCTCCCAAACATCTGAAGACTTTGGACGAACTAAAATGGCACAACACCGAATTCACACGGGAGATCACTCTCCTATTAAACAGCACCCTAGACGATTACCTTATGCCAAGCAAGAAGAGGTGCAGAATTTAATTAAGGATATGGAAGAAAATGACGTCATCGAACCATCGACAAGTCCATGGGCGTCTCCCATTGTATTAGTAAGAAAGAAGGATGGTTCTACAAGATTTTGTGTAGACTACCGCCGATTGAATGACGTCACTAAAAAAGATAGTTACCCTCTGCCAAGGATTGACGACACTCTTGACACACTTGCGGGCAACACTTGGTTCTCCACTCTGGATCTGAAGAGTGGTTACTGGCAGGTAGAGATCCATCCGGACGACCACGAGAAGACTGCTTTTACAACGGGACAAGGATTATGGCAGTTCAAGGTAATGCCTTTTGGTCTATGTAACGCACCTGCAACTTTCGAACGGCTTATGGAAACGGTTCTCCGGCGGCTGTCATATGAAGCATGTCTTGTATATTTGGATATCATAATCATAGGAAAATCTTTTGATGAACATCTGAACAATCTCAGGCGGGTGCTACAAAAATTAAAGGAAGCTAATTTGAAGTTAAGCCCTTCGAAGTGCAGTTTGTTTCGTAATGAAGTCGCCTACCTTGGACACATCATTTCGGTGGAAGGAGTTAGGACTGATCCGGAGAAGATATCGGCCGTGAAAAATTGGAATCGTCCAGCAGATGTTCATCAGCTTCGAAGTTTTCTAGGATTATGCACCTATTACAGAAAATTCGTCAAAGGCTTCTCGATGATTGCAAGACCACTTCATAAATTAACAGAAGCCAATCAAAAATTTATGTGGACACAGGAATGTGATGCTGCTTTCGAAAAGCTTAAGGTGGCCTTGACATCCACTCCGATTCTGTCGTATCCTCAAATCGATAAACAGTTTATACTTGATACGGATGCAAGCAACGAAAGCATTGGCGCTGTACTGTCCCAGGAAATCGACGGCCAGGAGCGTGTTATCGCCTATTTCAGCAAGTGCTTGTCAAAGGCCGAGCGAAACTACTGCGTAACAAGAAAAGAGCTTCTTGCTGTAGTGAAAGCCGTAGACCACTTTCATCACTATCTTTACGGTCGAAAATTCCTGATCCGAACTGATCATGCTTCTCTAACTTGGCTATTGAATTTTAAGAACCCTGAAGGCCAGATAGCCAGGTGGATACAAAAGTTTCAAGAGTACGATATGGAGATACGCCATCGAAAAGGCTCATCACATGGAAATGCAGATGCTCTCTCAAGAAGACCCTGCTCAGAGAATTGTAGATACTGCGACCGGGTTGAGAAGAAATTTAATGTCAAAGGTCCTATAGTAAGTCAAGTTACAACTGGGTCTACATCATCGCAAGATCCATGGAGTGACGAGAGCCTGCATAAAGATCAACTTGCTGATTCTGAAATTAAGCCAATTATAGAGCTGAAAGAGGAGTCCAACAGGAAGCCCAGCTGGCAAGACATGGCCCATTACCATCCTACGACTAAACGTTATTGGGCTCTCTGGGATTCCTTACATTTGAAGAACGGCATCTTGTACCGAAAATGGAAGTCTGACGATGGAAAGACATGTAGATGGCAACTACTACTCCCTAAGTCGAGAATTTCTATGGCCCTTCAAGAACTGCATGGTAGTCCCACAGGAGATCATTTTGGTGTAATGAAGACCCTGGAAAAGGTTCGAGAGCGTTTCTACTGGAATAATGTTCGCAGTGACGTGGAGAAGTGGTGTCGAACTTGTGACACCTGTGTGGCACGTAAAGGTCCAAAGAGGCGCACCCGTGGACGATTGCAACGTTATAATGTAGGAGCACCTTTCGAACGAATTGCTCTAGACATCCTGGGTCCACTTCCTAGAACATCTGATGGCAATAAGTACATCCTCGTTGTCATGGACTACTTCACTAAGTGGCCTGAAGCCTACGCCATTCCTAATCAAGAGGCGGTAACCGTAGCAGACGTACTGGTTCAACATTGGGTTTCCAGATACGGAGTTCCTCTTCAAATCCATTCTGATCAAGGAAGAAACTTTGATTCGGCTGTGTTTTAAGAAATGCGTGGACTACTCGGCATGGACAAAACTCGAACAACACCTCTACATCCTCAATCGGACGGCATGGTGGAGCGGTTCAATCGTACCATCTTAAATAGCCTCTCCCTCCTTGTGTCTAAAGATCAACAGGACTGGGACAAGAAATTGCCTCTTTTCCTGCTTGCCTACAGGAGTGCCAATCATGAGGCCACTGGTTATTCCCCTTCTCAAATGCTCTTTGTTCGTGATCTTCATCTACCTGCGGATCTTTTGTTTGGCCGTCCTCCTGATGCTCCTTTATCGCCCGAGGAGTACGTGGATGAACTCCAGGCACGGATTGAGGAGATTCATTGTCTAGCGAGGAACCAAATCGGACTGGCATCAGAAAAGATGAAGACACGGTACGACATAAAGACAACTGGACATGAGTTCAACGAAGGTGACAAAGTTTGGTTGTGGAATCCCATACGTCGCAAGGGACTGTCGCCAAAATTACAAAGAAACTGGGACGGTCCTTACACAGTCGTCAACAGGCTGAATGACGTCGTCGTACGCATACGAAAATCGCCACACACCAAGCCCAAGGTCGTACATTATAATCGGCTAGCCCCTTATTTTGGCCAAAGTGATTAGAAATTCAAAACTGGAATTTCAGACCATGGTCATGAAAGTCACTTTTTGTAAATATGTAAATAGTAATTAGTTCTTATTTATGTAAATCTTATTATTATTATTATTTATTTATTTATTTGTTTGTTTATTTATTTTAAGTGTTTTCCTCTAACTCAAGGATTGCACTGCCCGGGACATGCAGTCTTTGAGGAGGGGGTAGTGTTACGAATTTTGTAAATAGTTAGTGTTTGTACTGCAAAATAATGTAAATAATCTTATTAAGCTCCATTTCTTTACTAATATTAGTTTTTGTTACATTGTCTCTGTTATCAAGCAAACTTGTCTATTATTTTCAGTGAATGTCTATGGCAGCTTTGCGAAATATTAGAGATATCGCCAAGTTGGCGTTACTTTTGGCGACTAATTTTGGTCGCCAAATTTGGCGATATATCGCCAAGTTGGCGACAAACTTGGCGATTGTTGGCGATGGTAACCCTTCCCTACTCTATGGTAACCCCCCTATTGATATACTGATACATTGAATGTTGTTCCGTGGATTTTTCGAGATGGTTATAGAAATTTCCCGAACATGCTGCGAGCCTATATAAGAAGAGAAGCGATGCGAGCTGTTGTTGTTATTATTTACCAGTCAGTCTTTGAGTGAACAACGCGTTTGTTAAGCAAGTTTGCTTCAGTCTTATTAACGTTATTTTGAATGTGATTTAGTGTTGAGTCGTTGTACAAAGAGTCTCTGGAACCTATATACGCTGCAACAATATATTTAAAACAGTTATTCTCTTTAAACCATAATGTATCCGAGTTCTTTCGAATGTTATTGTATTGCTACTGCAACATACTACTCTACATAATTGTAAATATTACATTCGTTAATTTCAATAAGAATTATGCTATTTTAAAGGTCAGTAACATATATTGCAATTACATGGCAATTCATATGTATTTAGGGACGTTAGAACGCAGACAAACAAACAGGCCAAAGTCATAAATCATTTTGTACTATGTTAAGCAGGATACAAAGTAGTGTTTAAAAGCTTCATTTGGTGTAAAAATATACAAATATACAAGAACAAATGTTAATAATTTACTCTGCATCTTATATACTAATTGGCTGAAAAATAGTACTCATCGTTCACCCGCAAAAAAGTAATACATTTCGCAAAAAATGCGTTTTATTGCATTAATAGGTCTGGTAAGAGATGTATTGTGCTGCACAAAAAGTTTCATAAGTGTAGTTATACGCAAAATCACAATATTTACGCTATGCAGTGAGTGGCCAAATTTTTATTAGGATGAGAAAAAAGTTTTACAAAATTTTTGAAAGTTGTGTTGTTATATACAAATTAATAGTAAAAGCTTCAAGGACTATTCTTCAAAGTACAGACTACCATAGTCGTCGACTTTCTGCCATTGTTCTGATTGTTCTGCCAGACTCCGGATTTGCTGGAAGCACAATGACGGCTTCTTCAAATGGAAAAACACTTGACCTGCTTCTTCAACTTCATATTTTTTTTTCAGAATCGTTAGACTTTCACACTAATGATGCCGTATAAACACACGAAAATCATACTGTTTAAGAGACATTTCGGAGGCGAAATTCCTGAACTCCTATAGTAGTATACCGTTGGCAGTTCTATGTACGATACAAATTCTGGTAACCATTAGATTAAAAATTAACTTTTTGCTCAACCTAGTAATTACACTACAATTTTCCTTATTGGTAACCTTGGTTTAATGTTTTTATGCTAAAAAAACTGACAGGTGATTTTGACAGGGGTAACCAATCGGTAAGGGACTCTTAGTGAATAACATGCTTTAGGAATATTATGATATTAGGAATATTAACACTTAAAAATTTTAATGTTTCCAATTTTTTATTTTGTGTAATTTTTTATCTCTATTCTCTGAGAGATTTGTCAAACGAAAACACGACAAATCAAAATTTTTATAGAATCCTTGATTATAGCCTTGCATCAAACTGAGTAATTAAAAAAAGCGTAAAAAATATGCACATCAGGTTAAGAAGAGTAAAGCTTGTAAAAGGAGGTTTGACGAAATATTAATAAAAAATTTTCTTGAAACACTTGTGCTGAATGTTTTCTCAATAAATTTCTACTTTGTGAGCATAGGTTTGTTTTCATTTATAAACTCATAAGTATTCAGTCCATGTATACCAAAAGTGTTGAATCTCGTACCTAAAGTAGTTGAATAATCCGCCGATAAATAACAACAAAACAAAGCTTCATATTTTTCGCAATGTAAAATTTATGAGTGTAACTAGCAATTTGACTACCCACTGCATGTCTATTCATGACAACAAAAGAGGGTTTGATCGTGTAAGGAGGTAAATTACACAACACCTCCTAACATCATCCTTTAATTTCATCAAGCTTTAAAGGTTTTATGATTTTATGTCCGGTTTTACTTCTTCATGCATAGCTAAGTGCTGTAATTTCATGTTACAATAAAATCCTGCAAATTTCTTTTGCCTCTCCTGTAAAATTTTCTTTTATCAAGATGTGTCACTTTTCTTGCAAATGACCGATATGTTGTCTATATTTTTTTTATCTATCTTTATAAAGTTTGAAAGATTTGACGAACTTTGAAACAATATTTATATCTAATATTAGAGTAGTAAAAATACAGAATAATGCCCCAAAACTAAAATAACTAAACTAATTCGGTTAAAAATAGAAGCTATTTCCAATTCAATAGAACCAGTTTCATTTTTCCAAACTTTTAATAGCGGAATCAATATGGTATGAAAAATATTACAAAACTTATGAAATCTATCAAATAAAGACTTTTTCCGGAACAACTTCAAAGCCATGAAATTTTGAAAGAACGCTCTATTTTCCTATAGAAATATATTATGAGTATGGGACTCGAAAAATATAAAATACGAGTAAATTTAATAAATTTTTAAGGACTTTCATTTTTTTCAGTATGAAATTCATTTTGCAGTTTTATTTATTTGATGCGAATCTAATCCTCCAAGAAAACGCTCCTGCAATGCATATACATCTCTATTCGTCTATGTAAACCATAGATAGGAGAAAAGAAAAAATAAATCATAAAGAAGTCAAATATTTTGATAGAAGAAACTATTTATTTGTGATTTTATACACTACTTCAAAAGTATTTTCGTTTTTAAAAGAATTATTTTGAAACTTTCAAAAAATTTATGCTTATTTAAATACAGTGGAACTCAAGTTATCCAGACTAAAATGTTCTGGATGCTATTTGGATAGTCAAAAATCGGGATAGCTTTAGTTATATATATCCAAAAAAAGAAGTTATGGAATAATAAATTCCTATGATTACCTTTGTTTAAATAGAAAGATAGCCTGCTGTAAGTTGAAATAGGATTACTTTTACTAGAAACAGTTGAACAATTTCAGTACTTAGTACTGATATACATTTAGAAGTATTACATAAATATGTCCAACAAAGTTTAATTGTTTTGCTTTCGATTTCTGTTTGCTAACATTCCAAGTTCTGCAAACGTTTGACTCAAAAAAATATTGTCGTATAATTTTTAATTCTACAATCTACCACATGTGTTAAAAAATTGAACACTTTTTTCGCTAAAATGTTCAATTCGTTGTTGATGAGTTTTTTGAGAAATGTTAAACTAATTCTGTTCCACTTGAATTCATCTAATTTTCTTTAACCTTTAGATTACGGGGTGGAACTGACAACTATTTTTATATTCATTCGTACCACAATTTAGAAGAAAAATTCTTCGTATTAGATATCTCGTGAAATTACACTGGTATTAGTTTATGATAGGGACTAGTTTTCAAAAATTGGTGCGAAAACAATAAAGAAATAGTCTCTGGGACGACATATATCCCAACCCCGTAAGCAAAGGGTTAAATATATTAATACAGAAATAAAAACTTGTGTACAAACCTATCATTAATAGAAAATTATAATTTTTTGAGCCGAATATATGCAGCTTCTTATTCCAAGTTTTCTTTTTAATTTGACATGGATCCGGATATTAAGCTCTCCGAATAATTTGATGTCTAATAACTGGTGTTTTATTTAACATAATTTTAAAAGATCGATGTTTAAAACTGAGAACTTCTACCTGATCAGGCTACAGCTGAAATGAAATAAAAATATTACTTTTTCGCGCATTATAATTAGAAGATTTTGAATTTCGCTAAATCGCTGAATACTTGATTCAACGCATTGTTTGTGAATTCAAATCGTAATCATGGCGAGATAACTCCGACTATGACATTAGTTCACTCTGATTGTTAAATCACATCTTGAGACAAACCACTACTCCCACTGGCCCTCAAAAAGTAAATAATGGTAAAAAATGGGCAATCTTTTAATAATACAAGATTTTTGCACAAATGGAAGAAATTCGTTTTTCAAGAAATATAAATTGAATTCCCGTTGATTTTTTATTTGTTTGTTTGTTTCAAAATTACTTGTATAAGATTTAGATTATAAAAAATCCCTGTCGGCTGGGCGTATAGGCGGAGGTAGATTTCGAAGAGTGCTCATTTCAACGAAAAAAAAATATATGATTTGAGATAAACCCAGTTTAATAACTTCATTTGGCCGTTTATGAAAAATTTTTAATTTCATTTTTCTGCAAAAACTGGTTTTATCAGAATC
Organism: Maratus speculifer; assembly: GCA_964019185.1. Classification (NCBI taxonomy): domain Eukaryota; kingdom Metazoa; phylum Arthropoda; class Arachnida; order Araneae; family Salticidae; genus Maratus; species Maratus speculifer. The sequence continues at coordinate 261,295,087 of OZ025294.1, read as the reverse complement.
ATCTTAAGAAAAATTCAGCTCAAATGCCCATTTTGACAACATATTTTGAAATAGATTCTGAATTTATTAAAAAATCGACCAAAACAGTACATTATACAGTTCCTAAATAACAAAAAACTGTCAGTTGAATGCATTTAAGAAAAAAATTGAATTTAAAAATGAGTCATAAAATAACCCGTTTGTTGTTTGAATACATCCTTAATTCTTTAATCATAATTGCTTCGGAAAATTTTGTGCGAAATACTCAGTTTGACAGCATTTTAAAAAATATATTCTATCTTTATCAAAAAACTGGCCAATACGTCACAGTATAGGGGGAACTGGGGGACATTGATACAGCTTTTTTCAAAAAAAATTTTTGGTGTCTAGAAAGCATAAATTTCAAGTTATTTTTCTATGTGATGTCAGCAAAACCTGTGTAGTGTGTTATAAAAATGTACAATCGTTGTTTTATATATTATTTTTGCATGTAATTTTAAAAAAATAAAAAAAAGTAATTTGTATCAATGTGCCCCATCCCCGGGGCAGATTGATACACATTGACACGTCTGGGAAAAATGGAGACAAAAAAACACCAATGCATATTTTTCATATAAAAATAGTTATCAAACCATTTTATATATATTTATAGACATTAAAATCGCACACAGTTTATTTGTAAGCGATATTAAAGCAATCAAAATGGAAATGTATAATGACCTGATGTTCTGACTGTTCCTTGTCTGTTTGTTGGCTGTGGTAACTTTGTTATATCTGGCACTTTAACCCCAAAATTATCTTCTTTCTTAGAAAAGGTGAAAGAATTACCAGGTTTTCTATTTATAAACCGGTTTACAAACAGAAAATAAAGGATAATTATATTAAAAATTATGTTTATAATATAATTATCCTGTACTGTTCTACAGATTGTTTCTTTTACTTAACATTTCTCATGTCCATAATACTCTTTTCTCTGGAGAATTGATATAAATTTGAGATTTGCCAGGCTGCCGTCCATTTCTTTTGTTAATTCTACTAGCACTAGATATTGTGTAAGTTTGTACGTCTTCTGTTTGCAAAAATACTACAAAATGTTCTAATATAAAGAAATTAGAGCTATTTCACTTCAATAAAAACTAATAGTAGAAATTTTTGACAAAAAATTGTTGAATTAAGGAGTGTATAGTAAAAAAAAATGTAATGAAAAAATGAACTAGAAAAGGATTTAGGTTGTATCAATGTGCCCCGACAAAGACTGTATCAAAGTGCCCCATACAGCCATTTTGAATAAAAGGAGTCGCATATCCAACACTTCATAATTTATCTAACAATAAAGAATAAGGAACTGATAAAGAGTAGCTTTACTTGCCAGGGAGGGTATTCTTTTCGGTTGGAAATATTGGAACAGTTATATAATACCATTTCAATTGTACAACTCAAATTTACTTTTGACCTACAAAAACAATTAATCATCCACCCCATTTTATCAAACTATTGAGTCATTCCAAAACTTTCTGTATGTAGTTAATTTCACTAGTATCACCTTTTGGAGCTGTTGTGAAACTTCCTGTAATGACCCTGTATGCTGTACAGGGGGTGTATCAATGTGCCCCAAGTATCAATGTACCCCAGTTCCCCCTATAGTTCCTAAATAAGAGGATCTGTAAATTGGATGCGTTTGAGAGCGAAAATGGATTTTAAAACGAGTCATAAAAAACGCAATTTGCTATGTGAAAACTTCCTTAAATTTTCAAAGCACGAAGACTTCGGGAAATTCTGTTCAAAATACCCTTTTTAGTAGCCTTTTTCAAAATATATTCTGTCTTTATCAAAAAAACCGATCAATGCATCACATTATATAGTTCCTAAATAAGAGGATCTGTAAATTGGATGCGTTTGAGAACAAAAATGGATTTAAAAACGAGTCAGAAAAAACGCAATTTCTCATTTGAATACTTCCTTCAATTTTCAGTCCCGATGACTTTCGGAAATTCTGTTAAAAATACCCTTTTTGGTAGCCTTTTTTGAAATATATTCTGTCTTTATCAGAAAATTGACCAATGCGTCACTTTATACAGTTTCTAAATAAGAGGATCTACCATTTTAATGAGTTTAAAATCAAATATGAATTTAAAAATGAGTCAGAATATAAGCAGTTTGGATTTGAGGTTTTTTTCTCCAACTCCTATTTTTGTTTAATTTCTTTTTGCTATAAGAATTGGTCCTATGAAAAACTTGTCAATATAAAAGTTGTAGATATTTTTGAGAAGATGTAAAATAAATGTAATCAGATTTGATATCTTAAAAATTGACGGAGTTATGGATTTTTCTCTTTTTTCAGCGCCCTTTTTCTTTTCGTTTTTAATTTTTTTCGTCGGTAAAAGTTGGTCCTATCAAAAACTTGTAAATACAAAAGTTTTAGATAATTTTAAGAACATTTACAAAAAATTTAGTTGGACTTGATATCTTGAAAATTGATGAAGTTATGAATTTTTTCTCTCAAAATCCCTGTTTTTTTCGCCCCTTGAGCCCACTTCTAAATTTATCAGAAATCTGTCATGCATATACTTTTGGCCCATTTTTAAGAAGTAATATAAACTTAAAGCCGGTTCGATATCTACTTTAATTAAGAAGTTATGGCGTTTTTTCGGTTTTCACAAAAACGCCCCCTATTCCGACCCCCTTGGTCCGATTTTTCCCATTAACGAACTTAGCCAAGATTTTATCCCCTTTGATTTTATGTACCAATTTGGTGGAGATTGGTGAAGAATTATAGAAGTTATCGTGTCCATAAAAAAGTGAGATATATAGATAGATAGACAGATAGATATATATACAGGGTGATTCCAAATTTTTTTTACAATAAAACAGGGGTGATAGTGCACATCAAGACAAACAATATTAAATGGGAGACCAAGGGTCCAAAACGTTTTCCTAAGGAGATAGCCGCCATTAAAGTTTAGGGACCAAAATTTCAAATAAACAAATAAAACGGAAAAATCGGCCGATTGATTTGCGGTTTTCACTAAAATTATTCTTTATGTCGGCATTTTCTTGAAATTAAATTATAAAGATAAATTTCAAAAAATGCCGATAGAGGGCGCTTTAGACTTTGGAGTAACGAACAACTACTTTTTGCCGGTATGTTTTGCATTTCATTAAATGTTTTCGTAAGTTTACACTCAATATTAAGTTTTGAGCTCAAAATCTGTAGTTGGGAGTGGTTAAGTAACACAAACTGAGCTGTGTTCAGAGGGTTCAAATTTCAAATGATTAAAAAAAAACCGGAAAAATTGGTCGATTAATTTGCGGTTTTCACTAAAACTATTCTTTATTTAGGTATTTTCGTGAAAATAAATTATAAAGATAAATTTCAAAAAATGCCTATAGAGGGCGCTTTAGACTTTGGAGTAACAAACAACTATTTTTTGCCGTTATTGTTTTCATCTCTTTAAATGATTTAGGAAGGTTAGACTTAAACTTAAATTTTGAGCTGAAAATCTGAATAGTAGGGAGTGGTTAAGTAGCACAAACTGAACTGTGTTCAAGGAGGAGGGGGAAGTTGAAGTTTAAAGTAATTATAGAAAATGGAAAAATTGATCGATTCGTTTGCGGTTTAAAATAAAACTATGCTTTAAGTCAGTATCTTCTTGAAAATAATTTTTAAAGATAAATCTCAAAAAATTCCGTGAGAGGGCGCCTTAAACTTCAGAGTAACCAACAATTCATTTTAACCATTATTTTTTGGTTCTAATTAAATGCTTGCAAGAGCATTTTAAATGTTCTCGGAAGCTTAGATTTAAACTTAAATTTTGAGTTCAAATCCTGAATCGATATGAAGAGTTAAGAAGCGCAAACTGAAGTGTGTTCAGGAGTTAAAATTTAACCCTCTTTCCTCCTCGAGCACAATTTAATTTTTCGCTACTTAAGGGGTCTCAGGAGTCTTACTTTTTACCTGGTAGTGCGATTTACGAACATATACATTTGATTTTTTTTCTGAGTCCCTATTAAACTTAAATGTATAAAACTTTTTATATAGACAACTTAATATGTCTTCTATTTAAAATAATTTTTTTAACATTCTATATTGAATTTTTATTATATATTTTTTATATTTAATTTTGATTTAAAATTTAAATTGTTCTTTGACTGCGCGCAACATTTCTCAAAAAATAATAAAGCAATTTGTATGAAACTTGGTAAATATCTTCATTTTAAGTTTAAGAACAACTTATACCTCAAATTTAAAATTTTAATTACATTGATTATTGATCATTTGCAATTTTTTTTAATAAAAAATGATTTTTTTTCATTTTTTTCAAGTTTAATTTAAATTTTAAATAAATAAATGCATAAATTGCTTTGAAATGAGGTATAAGTTCAAGATACATTAATTTTACACCATTATCAACTTTTTTAGCGGTTCTTGAACTAATAGTTTTGTTAGAATCCTGCGCGCAATGGATACAAGTCTAATTTTTTTTTTATCAAAATTAAACATTAAAAAAATAAAATATAATTTCAATGTAGAATATTAAAAAAATTATTTTTAATAGAAGAGATATTAAGGTGTCTATATTAAAATTTTTATGCATTTATGTTTTATAGGGACTGAGAAAAAAAATCAAATGTGACATGTTGCAAGTTGCACTACCAGGTAAAAAGTAAGACTCCTGAGACCCCTTAAACATTCCCAACGATTCAGAATTTCAGCCCAAAATTTCAGTCTATGCATTTGAAAGCATTTAATGAGATTAAAAAAATAACAGTTAAAAATAGTTGTACTCTACTCCAAAGCCTGAGGCGCCCTCTATCGGCATTTTGTGAAATTTATCTTAAAAAATTATTTTCAAGAAAACACAGATTGATCAAGAAAACTGCTGATTTAAAAATTAGTTTTAGCAAAAACCGCAAACGAATCGACCAATTTTTCCGTTTTTTATAATTATTTGAAATTTGAACCCTCTCAACACAGCTAAGTTTGTCTACTTAACCACTCCCAGCTATTCAGATTTTGAGCTCAAAATTTAAGTTCAAGAGTAGGCTTACGAAAGCATTTAATAAGATGCAAAAAATAACGCCAAAAAAGAGTGTTTCGTTACTCCAAAGTCTAAAGCGCCCTCTATCGGCATTTCTTGAAATTTATCCTTATAACTTATTTTGACGAAAATACCTAAATAAAGAATAGTTTTAGTGAAAACCGCAAATCAATCGACCAATGTTTCCGTTTTTTATAATCATTTGAAATTTGAACCCTCTGACACAGCTCAGTTTGTGTTACTTAACCACCCCCAACTACAGATTTTGAGCTCAAAATTTAAGTTTGAGTCTAAGCTTACGAAAACATTTAATGAGATGCAAAAAATACCGGCAAAAAATAGCTGTTCGTTGCTCCAAAGTCTAAAGCGCCCTCTATCGACATTTTTTGAAATTTATCTTTATAATTTAATTTGAAGAAAATGCCGACATAAAGAATAATTTTTGTGAAAACCGCAAATCAATCGCCCGATTTTTCCGTTTTTTATGTTTATTTGAAATTTTGGTCCCTAAACTTTAATAGCGGCTATTTCCTTAAGAAAACGTTTTGGACCCTTGGTCTCCTATTTAATATTGTTTGTCTTGATGTGTACTATCACCCCTCTTTTATTGTAAAAAAAATTCGGAATCACCCTGTATAAACTGGTGCGATTGCAATAGGTAGTATTTCTTACGAAATCTACTTAAAAACGGAACTTTTACAAGAAATACCACGAATTAACTTAGAAATATGTCAGCTTCGTCTGTAGTGATTTAATTTAATTCTGATATA